>JAADYF010000799.1:0-13443 GCA_023338175.1 Phytopythium delawarense | reverse complement strand
TCAACTAGAGCAAGCCCTAGAGAAGTGGAGCGTTCAAAAATGAATGTGAAAAAGAACCCAGGAAAAACCTAGGAAACCAGTTTTCACACTGATTAGAACAGATACTACACTTGATCTTAGCCAGAAGGCCGAGAAGGTATGATTTGGAGTTTAAAATGACCTCTCTTCTATGTATTATTGTAGATCCCTCACGTGCAATAATAGGTTAGCTTCATTTTTATTGTAAGTGTAGGCGATATTATTTTGGTATATTGCATAAATGGAACACCATTTCTACTCAAAGATTCCCAGAATGGCCGTGTTCCCCATACATTTTACACAAGTAACCTGGGTTGAACTCCCCTGAGACAAGAAAGGCACCCAACCCAACCCAGTAGCTCACCTCCTGGATCTATCCTGCTGCATCGGCCTCCACACCACCACCGCCGACTCCAAGCGCGTCGCTCCCTGCGCGAACGTCCCTGCCGGACTCCCCCTTCCTCCCCGCCCGACCGCCTCGATGCCCCCGCAGCTGCGGCAGCTGGCCGTGACGGTGGCCGAGGCACGCGGGCTGCTCGCGGGCGATCGCAACGGCCTCAGCGACCCCTTCGTGGAGCTGTCGGCGCGAGACGCGCGCGGCGCTCGCCTGCCGCTGGCCGGCGCCTTCTCGACGCCCGTGGCGCGCCGCACGCTGTCGCCCGTCTGGAACGCGCGCTTCTCGCTCGGCTCGGCCTCGTCATTCTCGACCACTGGCGCGGACAGCGGCGGGAGCGGCGGCGCCGGTTTCGACCTGCGGCTGGCCACGTCGCTGCGCTTCCTGCTCTACGACTACGACGCGCTCAAGTTCAACGACGTGCTAGGCGAGGTGGACGTCCCGCTTGCCGTCGTCGAGCAGGCGCTGGCCGAGAGCAACGAGCAGGACGGCGTCAAGCAGCTCGACGCGTGGTACAAGGTCTCCAAGGTGCCCGGCGCCATGACGGCCGACGCCACGGGCGAGCTGCGGCTCGTCTTCTCCGCCGTGGCGTCCAGCAGCAGCAGCAGCAGCAGCAGCCTGGTGGCGCCCCCGCCCGCGCCAGTGGCGCTCTCGCCTGGCGCCGACCGGCCGCCCAACGTGCTCTTCGTGACGGTCGAGGCGGCGCGCGGACTGCTCGCCATGGACAAGGACACGAGCAGCAGCGACCCGCTCGTCAAGCTCGCGCTGCACGGCCAGCGCCGCGAGACGCGCGTCGTGCGCGAGTCGCTCAAGCCGCACTGGGACGAGACGGTGCGTCTGGCGATTGCCTGCGTTGCGAGGTGCTGCAGAAGTTGACACGCTAACCCCCTCTGACTGACGCTGCCCTGTCGTGTCTTGGCGGCTGCGCAGTTCTCGTTCTTGCTGCCGCCGCCACCCACGCGCGACGGCCAGGCGCCCGTCCAGCTGGAGTTGCTGGTGGAGGACGAGGACCGCGGCGCGCTGCGCAACGACTTCCTCGGGCGTGCGCTGGTGCCCGTGCCGACCGTCGCCACCACAAGCGGCGCGCAGGAAGACGAGTGGGTCGTCACGGTGCCGCTGCTTGACCGCAAGCTGCGCGCCGACAAGCCGCGCGGGGCCCTGCGCCTGCGTCTGCAGCGCGTGTTCGACCCGCGCGCGCGCCGCGTGGTCGCCGCCATGGACAAGTCGCGCAAGAGCGGCCGCGCCAGCAGCAGCAGCAGCGCGAGCCGCCCGGGCGTGCTCATGGCGCTGCAGCACTCGATGCGGGTGCGCATGGCACCGGACCAAGAGGAGGAGGAGACGGACGACGAGGACGGCGACGCGATCGAGGAGGAGGCCGACGGCGGGCAGGAGGAGGACGGCGGCTACCCGAGCGTCTCCAGTAGAGAAGACGACTGGCTCATGGCGCCGTACGCCGAGAACGAGCAGCCCGACGACGAGGAAGGCGAGGCCGTCCAGGAAGGCGCATCCGCGACCGCTGCGTCTGCCTCGGACGACCGGCTGCTGTCGTTCGTCGTCGTCACGGTGCACGCGGTGGAGGCGCTGCCGTCCATGGACGCCGTCGTGCTCTTCGACTCGACCAGCTACGCGTCCACGAGCGCGTGGGGGGCCACGTGCTCCTCTGGCGGCGTCGGCGGCGCCGTCGACGTGTACGTGACGGCCGGCGTGGCCGAGGACGCGCTGGCGCCCGCGCGCACCCGCGTCAAGTCCGTGTTCGGGTCGCGCGCGCAGCTGCGCGCACGCTTCCGCGACCGCCTCATGGTGTTCACGGGCGACGCCGGCGCCGACTCGGACTCGCTGGAGGGCAAGTCGCTGCTGCTCACGGTCATGGACTGGGACCCCGTGGGCGAGGACGAGCTCGTCGGACGCGTCGAGCTGGCGGACGTGGGCCGTCTGGTCGGTCGCGCCCCCTTCTGGATCAACCTGTACGGCGCGCCGACCGGCAGCGGCAGCGTCGGTGGCAGCGCGAGCGGCAAGGCCGCGGCCGAGCGGATGAACGCGCGGCCGGCGGCGGGCTCGGCCTTCCGCGGCCGCCTCTGCGTCTCGCTTGCGCGGTCGGCCAAGCGCGCAGACGCGTTCGAGCCCAAGCACCAGACGTGCCGCATCGCCAAGCCGCTGGCCTCACGCCTGCGCCGCGCTACCGCCGCCGGCTCGCCCGACGCCGTGGCGACGCCCCCGGCGCGCCTGCCGTGGCCCGAGACGAGCGTCTACAAGCTGCGCGCGCACTTTGTCCGCGCTGAGGGCGTGCCGGCGGTCTCCTCGTCCCTGCCGGCGGCCGCGCTCGTGGTCTCGTGCGGCCTCGCCGAGGTCGGGTCCAGCGCGCGCCGCGTGAGCTGGGCCGCGGGCAAGGCGCGCGGCGCCGTCGAGTGGAACGACGTGGTCGAGAGCGACCGCTTCGCGCTGCCGACGGACGCGGCCCAGATGCCGGACGTGTTCCTGTACCTGTGCTACACGTCGGAGGCGACCGGCAAGTCGGACGGCGTCGACGCCAAGAGCAGGAAGCAGGGCGAGCCCGTGTGCTTCAAGCGCGTGCCGGCCAGGTCGCTGCTGGTCGCGGACGGCTCGGCGGCCGCCTCCAAGGCCCAGTGGGTGTCGCTGTCGGGCGACCGCGCGGTCGACAAGGTGCGCGGGCGCGACGTGTTCCCCGGCGCGGCACTCGTGCGACTCGAGCTGCTGCCGTGGGCGGACGCGGACGCGCACCCGAGCCGAGCGGACCGGGAGGACGGACGGCCGGTCGAGTGCTGGAGCGGCGACGTCCTGCGGCTCGCGAACGCGCGCGCGCCGTACCAGGTGCGCGTGCGCGTCGAGGGCGTGCGCAACCTGGTGCTCGACGCCGCCGGCGCGCCGAGCGCATCGCCCACGCAGGTGGTCGTGCAGTGCGGCGACCAGGAGGACGCGGTGCAGCTCGCCGCCGCCGGCGCAAGCCCCGCGGTCGTGTGCCTGGACCTGCAGCTGCCGCCGGCGCTGGCCGTCGCGCCGCGCGTGCTGCTCCACGTCCGCCGCGGCGGCGGGTACGTGGGCTCAGCCGCGCTCCCGCTGGCCGGGGAGGAGAGCGCGAGCCCCCGCGGTGTGGCCGAGTGCGCGCGGGACGCGCTGGACAAGGCGGCGCTGCCGCCCGCGCGGTGGCTCCCCATCACGGCGGACGGGCTCGAGGAGAGCGTCGTCGGCCAGGTCGGCGTGGCCGCGCTGCTGGTGCGCAAGGCCTTCCCAGACGAGGTGCTGCCCCCGCCGACGGAAGTGTAGAGTGGCCGGTCGAGTGGTGTCGAGTAGGCTCAACGGTGTTAGTAGTTGTCCGAGGTCCGAGGTCCTCTTCCACAGTCCATTCTTTAGTACGCACACACGCCTTGATTGTCTTTGGAGGCCTCGGATTCACGGGTGGAACACCGCCCGCTATTGCTCCATCACGCGCTTGATGAGCGCGGCCCACGCGTCGTATCGCGCCTCCGCCACGGCCTGGAGCAGGATCCTGCACGACGCATCATCCAACATTGTCAGCCAACATCGACGCATGGCTGCAGGGTACCCCAGCACTCACCACAGCTGCCGTCGCTTGTTGCTGCGTATGAACACGGCGGTGAGCCGGTCGTACGCAAGCGCCGCGTCCTCCTCCTCATCGAGAGCCGGCGGGGGCTCCCGCGGCGGCATCTTGGCCTGCAGCTCCTCGACACAGCGCGCCGCGCGCTCGAACTCGCCGCGCGCCAAGTTGTCGCGCGCGAGCGCAGCCAAGTGCTCCTCCATGCTCTTCGCCGGCTCCTCTCCGTCGTCGCCGCCGCCGCCCCACTCGCGCGCGACCCGAACGACGTGCTGCGCGAGTGCCCACTCCTCGTGCTCGACGCACTGCGCAACGAGCGACGCAGCCCCTGCGGCTCGCAGCGAGTTCGACGACGTCGAAGCCGTCGAGCACTCGTCCAGGATCAGCAGGAAGTTGGCGGCCGTGCGCAGCTCCGACCGGTGCTGGCAGCTCGCCATCAGCTCGAGAGGGTCCCCTGCAGTAGGGAACAGCATCTTGAGCCGCGAGGGCTCGCTCTTGCGCGCCACATGCGCCACAATCTCGCAGTACTCCTCGATGTCTGCGGTGCCGAGAGTCGACGTCGCGGAGGACGCAGATTGAACCTGCGCTGGCCGCAGCAGGTCTATCGCGAGGCGCAGCTTGTCTTCATTGCACTTCTTGGCAAAGCACGCCTCCAGCATCGAGTGAAGGAACAGCTCCTGTGTCGGTGTAGACAGCGCGAAGTGCGTGCGCACGGCCGCGAGCACCTGCGCCGCCCATGTCAGCTGCGCGTTCTGCACCAGCAAGCACAAGAGCGTGTGGAACACGGGCTGCACGCGTGCAAACACGTCGTAGCAAGGGAGCGCGACGCCCGAGGGCACGTACACGTCCTGCGACAGACCCACGAGCAAGCCGAACGCGCGCTGCACGCCCGTGACCTTGACGTCCGAGTCGAAGCGCAGCATGCCATCGACCGCGAGCGGGTCGTCCACCGTCGTCACGCACCCACGGAGGTTGAACGGCCCTTCCTCCAGCGTTGTCGACGAGCCCGAGGCACTTGCGAACGAGAACTGCTCGAGCGCAATGCCGTACTCGCGCACGACCTGGTCGTACAGCTCCGCAGTCGCAGGAGCAGTGCCGAATTCGATCTCGTACGTCTTCGCGCGCAGCGGGTCGTGGCACGCGAGGAACGTCTTGAGACGGCGCTCGTCGGCGTCGAACGCTCGCGACGGCGTCATGTACACTCCGTCCAGCAGCGGCAGCCATATCTTCATGCCCTCCGGCCCGTACAGACCGAACATGAGTCGGCATGGTGTCGGCCACGCAGCACATTCGGCGGGCGACACGAGCAGGCGCGCCATCTTGCTCACGTTCGAGCACAGCAAGCGCTGCGACCGGTCTTCGGGGTCCCACACCATCACATCTCCGCTGACGTCCAGGAACGCGAACCGGGGGAGGACTTCTTCTGGGGCGTACTGGTCAGGGACTTCTCCGCCGACCAGCATGTTCACGATCCCCAGGAACCAGCCGCCGTCGTCCACCTCGTCGTCCGTGTTGTCACTCTGCGTGCGGTGCCGTCCACCTCGGTACTGCTTCCCATTCGCGTCCGAGATGTGCAGGTACCGCGGCAGCACGGCAAAGTCGGCGACTGCGTGGCGAGTGCGCAAAACCCGTGGCGAGTCACCCAACACGCGCGATGGCAGCGGAACCTGCCGCTTCAGACGCAGTGTCATGCGCAGGTCACTCGAGCGGATGCTCCCGCCAAGTTGCATGTGGAAGTACCAGAGCTCACGCTGTGAGACACAAAACAGCCGGGTCTGCGAGTCGTCCGTCTCCATGGTGAAGAAGCTGTCGTTCACGTGCGAGTCGGTCGATGGCGGCGCCTCTGCATGCGCAGACGATGCCGTCGCCGCCGATACCGACCCGTGGGCGTTCGCAGTTGCGCCAGCGCCATCACTAAGACTGCCGCTCGCGTCGTAGTAGTCCCGTCGGGTAAACTCGAGCTGGTCGAGCACCGAGTCCTCATCCAAGTGGTTGCGCGGATACGCCTGCAAGTGCAGCGTGCGATGCGACTCGGACGCGCGCGAGAAGTTGACGACGATCACGTCCTCGCCAACCCAGACCATGGCAAACACCGACATGTCCTGCTCGTCGTTCACATTGCCGAACATGCGCCACTTTCCCGTGAGGAGGTTGAGCAGGCAGAACCCGCGCTGGCCGGCGACAGCGATCTGGTTGCCGCTCGCACTCACAGCCACGAGTCGCAGCGGACAACACTTGGAGGCGAACTCGGGAGGGACGTTCCAGCTCGCGCACGAAGTCAATGCGCACGGGTCGTCCAAGGCAGGAGCCGCCACAAAGCGCACGGCTGCGCGCTCCACCAGCACAAGCTGCGATGTCTTGCCTCCTGCGAGTGGGATGCTCTTGGCGAAATCGAACTCGGCGAACGCTGCGGGGTTCCGCTCTCGCACGGCCACACGCTCAACCGCGACCTCGGCGACATCCTGGGTGACGTCACCTTGCTTGTTGCGGCGACTCTCGGCGACAGCGTTGCCATGTTCACAGAGAACATTCAAGACGTGGCGGGGACTCCAGACTGGGAAGAGCGCGAAGAGCATCTTGACGTACTTGTGGACGGCCACGAACCGCGCCGTGCCCTGCATGGCTTCCCACCCGTGGAATTTGGCGCGGCGCTCGAACTCCAAGAGCGGCGGCCGTTCCTCCGTGTCGCAGTCGCCCTGAAGCGCCTGCTGCCGTAGCCCATACTCTCGAATGCAGAGGTCTTCGTCGGCCAGAAGCTGGATCCCGTTCGCACTCAAAAACTCACTGGACGCAAGCGCATCCACCGCGAGCGGAAACACGAGGTCCCAGTTGATTCGCAGGAACGTCAGCGTCGCCTTCTCGTCCACGGGCAGGTCTTTGAGCACGTGGATAATGTCTTCGAACGCGAGGTTGACCACGTCGAGGTCGCCGTTCACACCCACAAGCAGATCGCCGCCATGGATCATGCCCGAAGCCTCGGCGGGGCCGACTCCGCCGGTCTTCGCGCGCTGCGTGAAGCTGCTCTCGCTTCGCACCCAGACTCCACAGCGACTGGGAGCCCCGGAGAGCGACAGACACAGTCCATCCTCGTCCTTCAGCAGCTCGACCGAGTATTCTTGGTATAGCTGCGTCGGATCAAGCTGTTTGTCTACGATTGTGCTCGCATCATCGTCTTCTCCTTGCTTCCTTTGCGTTGTGACCGGCAAAGTCAGCGTCCGCTGACGTCCGCGCGGGACGACGACGAGGCTGAAGCTGTCGCGCGTCCACAGCAGGTCAACAACGCCAAAGGCGCACGCTTCCTTCATGCTGCGCGCATCCATTCCTTCGGGCCGCGGCTGGTTATGCTGCGGCAAAGTCGACATGAGCCGGCACCCGTCCGTGGAGAAGAGCGAAAAGCCTCTCAGCTCGTATCCGACTGCAACGCTGCGCGAGTCGTCCGACCAGGCCAGACTGGTGACGCCGCCCACGTCTTCACGACCATACCCCCACGCGGCCAAGCTCAGCTCTCGGATCGGCTCGAGCGTTAGCGTTGCTGGCGGCGGCGGAGTCGCTGATGCCGCGCCAGTTGCCTTCCGGCCACTGCCATTACGCTCTTGTATCCTCTGCAGTGCCAACTGAAACAACGACACACCGCCGTCCGACCACCCAAGCGCGAGGCGCGAGCCGTTGCCGTCCAGCTTCGCCATCGTGCACCGCCCGAAGCAGCTCGACGCATCTGGTTCCCGCTCCGTGTTGACGAGCGACAGCAGCTGCTCGATGGACTTGACCAGCGGCGAGAGCAGCATGATAAAGCACTTGCCGCCCTCGAAGCACGCCACCAAATACATGGACGAGACGTGCGCAGGCGGGTCGGCCGATGCGCACGACAGAGCGTAGCACGAGGGCGGGGCTGCCTCTCCACTTGATGACACTCCATTGGCATCCGGCGTGTCCTCCTCGGCAACGCGCGCCAAGAGGTGAGGCAGCACGTCGATCTTCCAGATCTTGGTGCCGCTATCCCTGGACCCGAACCACGACGAGTCGGCGCCGCTCTTGCCGTCGGCCGCCGCGACTTCCACGACCGTGATCAGCCCGCTGGCCATGCCGACGAACAGGTACCTGCTGCCGGGGATGCCGCTGGCAGACGTCGCCACGTCGTCCGTGGACGCGGCGTCCTGGTTCAGGCTGTACTCCTCCACGAGCGCGCCACGCAGGATCGTGCTGGCTGCGTCGCCCTTGGAGGATGCTGCGTCCGGGCGCGCGAGGTCCTGCGACGCCGGAGCAGCCTCGCCCCCAGCCACCGCCGCCTTGAAGCTGTCGTCCCCGCCCTCTGCATGCAGCGCGCTCGTGTGCGGCGAGGCGGCGGCGTCCAGCAGCGCGCGCAGCCCGTCGAACGCGTAGAACTCGGCCGTCGCGGCGCCCTGCCGCACCACCGCGAGCCGGTCGCCACCCATCCAGATGGCGCAGAGCGAGCGCAGCCCCGCGCAGCCGTCGTCCTTGGACACGCGCTGGCCGTCGACGCGCAGCGCGGCCGGTTCCTCCTCGCCGGTCTCGGCTTCGGCCTGGGGCTGAGCCTGGCCGCGCGCGCAGCTGGCGAGCAGGCGCTGTCCGCCCAGGGCCAGGTCCGGCGCGGCCCAGAGCGTCACGAGCGCCGCCGACACGCGCGCAAACACGAGCGCCGACGGGTGCAGCGCCACGGCCACCACATCCGCGGCTTCATCCGCCGGCGGCGCGAACGAGCGCGGCGGGCCGCTGCAAAAGTGCATCGCAGGCTCAAACAGCGGGCCAGACACGAGCTATGAGCAAGTGAGCAGGAGGCGCGGAGGCGGACGTCAGCGGGGTCGTCAGGAGGCCGCAGACGGTGGCCGGAGGTGACGGCGATGGCCCGGAGGTTGCAGGTGCTGATGTGGCGTTGCACTCGCGTGCTCAAGTCTGATGCGGGGAGGATCCATATTGGCATACAAAGTGGAGGCTTGCGCGTTTTGGACGAATCAGAGCGAGGATACGATACCTGGCACTGTTTGATTCGTGGAAAAGCGGGGCGAGGTGAGCACCGTACTCCCGCCGTGTAACCCCACTCGATGGCCACTACCGGAGGAACATTGACCAAGATGCTGGCAGCGGTTGGGCGACGGATGGCGGCGGCGCGCGCGACGGCGGCGACGGGGGTGGCCGCGCGGCTCTTGAGCGCCAGCGCGAGCGGCTCGGAGGCGGAGCGCGCGATGCACGCGGCGCTGGCGGCGCAGCTGGAGGCGGTGCACGTCAAGGTGACGGACGTGTCGGGCGGCTGCGGGTCCATGTTCGACGTGGAGGTCGTGTCCCCCCAGTTCGTGGGGCAGACGCGCGTCAAGCAGCACCGCATGGTGAACGAGGTGCGGGTCGGTGGAATGAACTGGTCCTGTGGCGTCCAAGGCGCTGACTCGTGCGGTCTGCTTGCGCTCGCAGGTGCTCAAGGAGGAGATTAAGGGCATGCACGGACTCACGATCCGCACCTTGACGCCGGAGCAGTTCGAGAGCAAATGATAGACGCGCAGAGCGGCACGTGGAGCGAGGCGATCCTCATGGTCCAAGACGAGCAGGCGTCGCGGTGTACATTCGACCTCGGCAGGGAAACACACGGCAATCACACTGTTACACCCCGCCAAGGCCATTCATTCACTCTCGGTCGCCTGACCCCCTGACCGACATCCTCTACTAGTGCAGGGAGCTGCGCTGGATGTGCCCCGGGCTAGCCGCAGGATCTACGAGCTGGAGGCGAACTTGGCAATGCCGGCCTCGTTGATGATGCAGATGTGGTCCAGGTCCCGGAAGATCTCGTTGTAGTCGAGGCAGTAGCCGATCACGAACTTGTCGGGGATGTTGAAGCCGACGTAGTCGGCCAGGAAGCCGCAGCTCGCCGGGTTGCGCTTCTCGAGCAGGCTCGCGACGCGCACGGACTCGGGGCCGAACTGCTGGAGGTACGGCACGAGCTCGGACATGGTCTTGCCCGTGTCGATGATGTCCTCGACGAGCAGCAGGTTCTTGCCGCGGAACTTGGCCAGGTCGGCGCCCGAGATCTGCACCTTGCCCGTGCTCTGCGTGCCGTCGTAGCTCTTGACCTTGATAAAGTCGAACGTGAAGGGCACGTAGTCGCACTTGTTGTACTTGTGGAAGAGCCGCAGCTTGGCCACGAGGTCGTGGAAGAAGGCGCTGCCGCCCTTGAGCACGCACAGCAGGTGCAGCGTCTTGCCCTCGTAGTCGTTGCGGATGTCGCGCGCCAGCTTCTCGACGCGGTCGCTGATGAGCCCCGACGGGATCAGCACCGACTCGACCAGCGCCTGGTAGTGGTGCGGCACCAGGAACTGCTCCTTGTCGAACGCCGCGTCGTCCGCCAGCCGGATGCAGCGCCGCGCGTCCGTCTAGTATCCGGATAGTGGAATCAAGTCACGCACACACACACAGCCAGGACCTGCGTGAGAACCGCCGCCCTCGCCCATGCGCGCAGCAGGCGCAGACACCCACCGACATGACTGCTCTGGGGATTCTCTCGGGTCGACACCCACTTCACTTCTGGCTGGCGACTGGTCCGCGGCTGAAAGGACAAAGGCGACGCATGAGAAGCGACGTCAGAGCACTTCTCTATCCCCCGAGTGATACGGTTCACAAGTAGTTGGGACCGGTTCGGACGAGTGAACCGCGAGGGGGCCAGAGTGCAGGGTACAGAGTGCAGGGTACAGGGTACCTTTTGCCACGGCGGACTTGACTTGCCGGATTGAAGATGAAGTAGCTTCAACGTGTGCCACAACGGACGCGCGCGGGCCGGCAGCCTGGCTGGTTGACTCGCGGATTGTATCGCGAGTACAGAGGTTACGCAGAGGTTACGCGTGTTGAAGCCGCGCCGGACTTGCCGCGTTTTCGCGCCCTTTTTTCTTGTTCCCGGCGTCGGCAACTCGGCCCGCCGTCGGCTCCATACAGTCAGGCGGGGCGGCATGGCGCGCATTCCCCTTCTCCTGGTGTGCCGCGCACGGCGGAAGCGGCGCGCGATTATCATGCCCGCCTTTGGTAGCGACTACGAGCGGTTCGGCCCACGGCAACGGCACCGGCTGCACTTCTCTCTCCGTCAGCTCCAGGCGGTCTACCACCTTCCACTGAAGCAGGTGAGTGGCTGTGCGACCTTGAATGCGTGTTGTGCGAGCGTTGACCGTGCGTGCGGTCGCCAATGGCCAGGCGGCGCAACGGCTGGGGATCTGCGAGGCCGCGCTCAAGCGCATCTGCCGCCGGCACGGCATCCTCAAGTGGCCGTACCGCCAGCTCTCGTCGGTGGAGCGACGAATCGCAGACCTCCGGGCGGCGAGGAGTGAGCCGACTGAGCTCGAGAGCGATGGGAGTCGGCACCAGCGGCAAGTGTCCCTTGTTGACAACTGCGCGAGCAGGTTTCTACGCGTGTCGCTCGACACTTCAGAACAGCTCGGCGACTCGGCACAGATATCTCCGGCCAGGTTCAAGACGAAGGCGTCCAAGATGCGGGCCCTGGTCGACGAGCACCGTCGCATCATCCACTCTGCCCACCTCGAGCAAGACAACACGCCGCCATTCGTGAAGGCTCCTCCTAACCCGTCGACGCAGCGCAAGCGACTGGCGGACAGAACCTCGACGTGCCCGCCCCCACCGTCGCTGCTCGCGCTCGCAAGCGCCTGCGAGGTCCACACGGCCGCTCGCCAGCGACAACGTCGGCAGCACGAGTGCAGCTACCAGACCGCCCAGCTGCTCGGCCTCGTTCCCCCTCACAGCTCGCTGCACGGCCTCGCCGCCGTCGCCTCCCGCGCCCCGCGCGCTCTTCAACCGGCCGAGTCGCTGGCGTCGAGCGAGACCGAATAATGCGTCTTTCGACGTTGAAGTGTGCGTGTCAGTCGAGGGGTGCAACTGGCGAAATCCCCCCGGGTCGGGTCGGGTCTGGTCGAGTTCCGAAATAATCAAACCCGTCAACCCGTCGGCCCGTCAACCCGCGGTTCGCCGCCACCACTCCCCTGCTTTCTGCCGCCCATACATTTTCCCCGTGAAACCCGCGGCGGCCGAGCAACTGATACTAGTATCGACTGCTCTTCCAACGTCGTTTTTTATTGTGGATTGCATAATTAATAATATTCATCTGACATAGTCATCATGTATTATTATATGACTATGTCAGTTTTGTCAGTTTTGGAAGAGAAGTCGTAAAAAGTGTGATAAAATGTTGGATTGAAATGACGTTTCGAATTTTCTTCCGTTTTGGACGGGCCGACGGGTTATAAACAGCCGGTGGGTTGAACCCGCCGGCCCATCGATCGGCAAACAATTTGTGTGACACCTTAATTTCGGGTTACTTTTTCAGGCGCAGATAAGGACACTCCCGAGCTGAGATGCTTTCTCATGAAGCAGGTCTTCACTTTATCATTGTCTTCTCGGGCCTTCACCTCCCCACCTCGACATGGAAGACAAATTCATCGCCTGCTACATGGTCACGCCGGAGGCGCAGCACCCGACGCACTGGCTGTCAACCTACGTGGGCTTCACTACAGATCCATGGAAACGTTTGCGGTCACACAATGGAGAGACCACGGGCGGCCCGCCAATCACCAGAGCGCTCCGGCCGATGGAGATGATTGTGGTCGTTCACAACTTTCCAGTCCGGGAGAGCGCGCGGCAATGTAAGCTTTGGACAATGTGATGCTCTCTTGCCGCGACTAACACATGTTACAGTTGAAATAGCATGGAAGGGCTCGGGTGAGCAAGACGTGCCCGTGAAGCAGAAGCTCATCGAGCTGTTCGACTTGCTCAACATCGGCTCGTGGAGGGTGTTGCCGTTGTTGGTGACGTTCACGACTGCTGAGGCGCGCGCGACAGCCCATTCCCTCGGCAATCAGATCTTTCGCTACCCGGCACGAATGGTCGTTGCGTTACAGTCGCTCAGCGACCTCGACCTTGGCCTCACGAACGAAGAGGTGGAAGGAGACACGGGCGAGGACAGCGAGGAGAGCGCGGACAGCGAGGGCGAGGGAAACAGCACGGACAGTGATCACAGTGAAAACAGCGAGGACAATCCCACCAACCACAGGCACACCCGCGACGCCTTCATCGCAGCGCATTGGCAGCATCATGGTGAGTGCTCGTTGTTAATGTCAATGTTGTCTGTCTGTTATCTGATATGCTTTGTTTTCATTTTTGCATTTTTTTAGACATGTCTGACCAGAATAAACGACTCACGCTGGACGCGCCAAGGATGGCCGACGTGGGTTTGGCCGAGACTATGGATGTGGATGTGGACGAGGACCCTGCGAACGAGGACCCTGCGGACGAGGACCCTGTGGACGAGGAGCCTGTAGCCGAGGCCGAGGAGGAGCCGCACGTGCCGGACGTGCTCAAGGCGGCGGACGAGGCCGCGCGCCATGCGGACGAGCACGCGGCCGCCGCGTCGGCCCTGAGCGCGCCGACCAGCAGCAGCAGCGAGGCCGGGCGCGCGGCG
>JAADYF010000798.1:0-13461 GCA_023338175.1 Phytopythium delawarense | reverse complement strand
CAGCGACAAAGACACGTGGGCATTTCGCTGGAGCGATCGATTGTGTACCGTATTGTATTTGTCAGAGAGCATCGCGGGGATGACTTGGCGCGGGAGAGAGTGTCGGTAATCCTAGGAGGTTGAGCTTGTGTCAACCGTGCGAAATGCGTGGCAGACGAGCCCGGTGTCGGTCCAGATGGTGGACGAGTTAACGCGTTGTAGCCGGGACGCTGCTGACCACTTCGGCGGTAAGCTTGACCTCACTTCAACCTTTTACATTGCATCGTCCTGCGCGCTGTCATGTGCGTGACATGCGTTGAAAGGCATCGTTCCGCTTCACAGCGCCTCTTATAACGCATACTTGGAGTGAAATGCTGTATCCCAGTTAATCGAGATGATGCGCCCCCGGTTGCGATTGCTACACTTGAGGTGGTCCACGCAGCGGCCCCACCCACATCAGAAATCTCCATGCGCAACTGAACGAGCGTCCACCGTGGTCTCTGCGTCCGACAAAGACGCGTGACCACAATTAGCAGCCCGAGGCCGACCGACCGCCATCATCCATCCGCCGACGGCGTCAGGTCGTGGGCGGACGACAAGGAACCCGTCGTTGAAGCCACCGCCTCGGCGATTGGCGACCACCGACGGCCGACCTGTTGATCGCCGATGACTGCTCGCCACCCGAGTCACACCACGCCGCACGGCAGTGGGGTGGCGTCCAGCAGCTCGAAACGCTCTGGACCACCGCAACGGCAGTGCCGTCAGCTAGCGACAATCATCCCCATCTGTGTTGGTAAGTGAACGGATTCAAGTTCACTTTCAGTCGAGCGTCGGAGACCCGCGTTTCGATGGCGTTTCGATGGCGTTTCGATGGCGCCACGCGTCAGGTCACTGCGCCGAGTCAAAACCACGCCGACGAGTGCAACGATCGGCTCATTTGGCGTGTCCTCCGACCCGTCCGCTGCGCGGATGACTGCCGTGAATTTTGGCCAGGTGGGTCCGTGACGCACGTCCAACGGGGTTACTCCAAGGCTGGCGTCGCGTGACCGACCACGTTGCCGGTCGGTCGGTCTGTCGGTCGGCTGCTTGCAGGTCGACAAAGACCCTCCGCCACGAGTTTCGTGCATTGTTTCAGACGCACACAGACGCACACACGCCACCAAGAGATGCGCCCCGCGTCTCTTTCTCCCGACGGCAATTGCCCAACGTGCGAGCACAAAGATGTCGCGGCCCATGGAGCCGATCATTTGACGCCTCGTGTCTCTCGCGCCCGCTGCCTTACATGAGAAGCGTCCATCCAATCTTTGAAAGCCGGCGTTTACTCCACTGTGATGACGGCCGTGCCACCGAGTCAGGCCGGGGCGGCAGTCATTGTTGGGCTTCGTGTACTGGTGGTGTTGCCGGGCGGAGGGTCGGCTGCACAAAGGCGCGAGCGCGGACGCCGCGGGTTTTTGCGTCAGCCAGAGGAGCCAGCACCACAGTGGGTCGAAGCTGGTTTGGCGTAATGCGGCGCGTGGAAGACGCGGCCAGTCGGTGTCAGTGACGAGCTCGCGAGAAGGTCGCCCATCGCGCCCATGCAGCCAGCCGCCAGTCCACTCTCGGCCGCCACTGACGCACTCGAGTCCATCGCGCAGCAGACTGGACGCAGTAGGACGGCGCGAGGCTTACGCCCCGGAGGCTTCACGCAATCGCCCGCCGTCTCCATGGCGTCGGTGGGCCCGCAGATATCAGCGGCTTGCTCCTCCGGGAGGGAGTCGTGCGAACCGACCGGCAAGCCGGATGATGATTCCTCCCGCGGAGTGATGACTGCGGGACGGCCGCCGCCACTGGCAAAGCCCGAGATCGACCGGTGTGGCGCCAAACCGGCACGCCCGGGTGTCCGATCGTCGTCCCTTGCGACGTGTGTATACTGTACTCGTTACTACGGTCCACTCGCGTCCAAGCGCCCACGGATGGTCTCATGAGACCTCTCTCCTCTTGCTCCCGCGAGCCTGACACGGCTGGAGGGACTCGAGGTCTGGCGCCGGATTGCTGGCTGGCCAGCGCCGCGTTTCGCCGGCGCCTGGTGGCCAGTGAGGGAGCATTGGCGTCGCGCCTGAGAGTGGCAGCGCGCCGTATGAGGTCGGCGGCGGCCTCACTTGCTCCATCAGATCTGTTTTGTGACACTGGGGGTGGCTCTGGAGCCATCCTGTGGCGCCAGCTCACTTGACCCCAGTATGCTCGAGCGTGCGACACCGCTTCAACTTGATTCGGACACGCGCCGTCCGCAAAAAGCGCCACAATAAATCAAACGAATGCGCAAATGCCCACGCACCAAAAGGACCTCGCAGCTCCAGCGCAAACCATGGATCCTTGATGAGGCGCACGCGAACGTGACAGGCGGACGGCTGCTCCAAGGCGAAGCGCAAGCTCGGGCATCGGTTGAATAATAATAATGACAAAAACGCCATTTATAATGGAAAACCCAATCCTTTGTTGGTCTACACGTTGCGCTTCAAGTCAAACCAGTTTTACAGTCGCAGGTGGGGGTAGGGCCCCAGCTGGTACCGTATGCACGCCAGTCGCGGGCCGCGTCTCTGCCCCTAAAGTCCCCTGGGGGGATGCGCCGCCGGCCTCCCCATAGTGGGATCAAGTGCGGAGGGAACGCGAGGCCGTCGACGACGCCGCCGCCGTCATGTGTACCGTAGAGGGTACGCCGGGGGATAGCCGCGGGTTACGCCATACAATTCCCAAGTGCCCGACCGGTCCGGTCCCTCCCCTTGTTCTCCCTCGCTCGTTCCCGACCGCCTGCTGCCTTCAACTGCCATTCTCGCTTTTGCGGCCCAAGGTATCAGTCGATCGATCCTCTCGCCGCCCTATTCATACCTGCCGCCCTACAGCGAAAGCCCGACACAATGGACGAGGTCGACGCGCAGCTCGAATTCTCTCGGTCGCCGGCCGCCACGCCGACGATCGCGCCGGCGCTCAAGGCCAAGGAGGTGGCGCCGTTCCTCAAGAACCTGCGGCGCATCCTCGAGGTCGAGAGCCGCGACATCCTGCGCTGGACGGACGACGGCAAGGCGTTCGAGATCCACGACCTGCAGCGCATGATGGACGTGGTGCTGCCCAAGTACTTCAAGCACGCCAAGTACACGAGCTTCCAGCGGCAGCTCAACTACTTCAACTTCCGCAAGTGGACCAAGTCCAAGGCCGTCGTGTGCACCTTCAGCAACCCGTTCTTCGTGCGCGACCAGCCCTACCTGGCGTGGCGCATCAATCGCAAGAAGTCGCTGCACCACTCGCCGTCCTCCTCGGCGGCGTCCTCGCCGGCCAAGAAGTCGGCGGCTGCGCGCAAGGACAAGGCCAAGTCGCACGCCATGATCATCAAGGTGCCCAGCAGCATCGGGGAGGAGGCCGGCAGCCCGCGCCGCGCGTCCTACCCGTCGCCCACGGACGCGTGCGCTATGTCGAGTGAGCTGGGCGTGAGCGACGAGATGCTGGACGAGGTGGCCGGCCTGTTCGCTGAGCCGTCCGTCAAGCTCGAGGCTCGTGAGGACGACGAGCTGCTGCACGGCGAGTCGCTCGACTGGATCGACGTGCTCTACTCGTCGCTGGACGTGTCGGCCGCCTGCTTCCTGTCCTCGACCCCGTCGTTCCAGGACCACGCGCTCGACTACTGCGCGCAGGTCTAAGCGGCGAGCGAGTGCGACGTGATGGCTGTGTCCTTAATTATTATCGCGCCGAGCAGCAGCAGCAGCGGCGGCGGCGATCCGGTCCATGTGTATCCGCAGACGCTCTCGTGGGACCAGTCTGCCGTACAATATAAGCTTATTTTGACCTGTTCTTCCAGAGACCGGATGCGATAACATTTCTGGAGTCGATACAGTAGCCAAGACGAAAAATCCAGGCAAAAAAAACTCACACACACACACGCATCAATCGTACTTTATCGAATGTATACGTTTCCCGAGTGTTTCGTGCAGTTGAAGCGTCCGCGACAGTCATCACTGCGTGACAAGGCCACTTGACCAGCACTCTCTGCATCATCCACATACAAAAAGTAAGGCAAAAAGCATGGCGAAGCGTGGCGGTGGGACGCACGCCGCCGGCTGACGTGGCCGCAGTCGTCTGCCGGGTTGGTCGCCGCGAGATTCGCTGCATGCGCCTCGGATTGCTGAGCTCGCGCGCTCGGACGCAGTCGACATGGCATGCCTCGGTCAGTCAGTTGGCGACAACTGACAACACGGTGTTGATCATTCGGCCGGACCAGATTCCGAGGTCGCCACCCATGGGCGAGTGAGCCACCCACAAGAGGGTGCGAGACCGTCAGGTCAGTGACGCACGGCGGGAAGGAGAAAACGGCGGCGCCACTGGGTGGGCTCGACGTGTAAAAGTGATGCAACATGGCGGGCAGCTGCCGCCAGCACCCGGAGAAACGCGGCGCGGCGTGATCCTCACGGCGACACGTGGACGTGCAGTCGGCTGAACGGATCAGTCCACCGTGCGGGAATCGTCTTCGACGGCGCCGGCGCGCGTCGGATGGTAATCGTCCAACGCTCCACCGGCGATGCGTCGCGTCGTGCATGGGAGCGAGCGGTCTCTGACTCTGACACGGTCAGACCACCGTGTCATGGAGCCGGTCGGTGCAGACGGATGATGCCTCGTGGCTTCGGTCGCCAGTCGGTCGCCAGTCGGTCGCCACTGCTGTTCGAAGCGCCGCCGAGGGCGGAGGAGGAGGAGCCTTCAAGCTGGGTTGCAAAGCAGCTAGCGGCATGCAGAGACCTGGGGAGAGCAATGGCGCCATGGGGTGCACTCAATAGACGCGGACCACCCACGCACCGCCACGCGCCAGAAGAACCGACGGGCCGGGGGCGACGCCGATATGCGCGCTTGGTGTCGCATGGGCCATGGCGGTGCATGTCCGTGGCCCGACAGGACGTGCACGTACACGTTTCACATGTATAAGCAAGCCGCCGCTTCGGTCGGTTCAACTTGAGCCGCGGCCGCGCCGTTTTTAACGGAGCCCGTGTCTATCCGCCCGGCGGCATTGAAGCGCATGGGTCGCCCCGATCATCAAGGCGGCGGGGTTGCGATCCCCGTGGTGGGTAAGTGTGCGTGCACGCAGCGAAGCGCGCGTCGATTGAAGACGAGAGGAGTGACGAGGAGTCGAGGCAAAGAGCCGCAAAAGGGGGAAGAAAGTGGCGACCGCCATGGAGGATGGAGGCGCAATGACTTGTCGTTTGTATGCTACATCGAGGTCTTCAACATGCGATTGGATCCCCCACTACACTGACACCCAAGGATAAATACTGACACACACACGTCACAGAGAGACCATGAAGTCTGGCAGCGCCATCCACGGCGCACTGCTGCTGGTGCTAGCGAACGGGGAAGGCGACGACGGGTCCTCGTCGGTCTGGAGCAGCACCTCGAGCGACGGGTAGAGCGTGTCGATCCACTCGAGCGAGTCCATCGGCAGCTCCAGCACATCCTCGTCCTCGCTCTCGAACTTCTTGGTGGTGGGCGAAGCAGCGACCGCGCGCTTGCCGCCCACTCGGCGCTGGCGGGGTTTGGGGCTCCCACTGGCGCTGGCAGCCGACGACGACGACGACGACGACTGCAGCGGCCGCTTGCGCGTGATGCGCCAGGTGAGCGCCGGGTCGTCACGCACGAAGAACGGGTTGCTGAAGGTGCACACGACGGCCTTGGACTTGGTCCACTTGCGGAAGTTGAAGTAGTTGAGCTGCCGCTGGAAGCTCGCGTACTTGGCGTGCTTGAAGTACTTGGGCAGCACGCGGTCCGTCATGCGGCGCAGGTCGTGGATCTCGAACGCCTTGCCGTCGTCCGTCCAGCGCAGCACGGCCGCGCTCTCGCGGTCCAGCATCGAGCGCAGGCTCTTGAGGAACGGCGCGACCTCGCGCTCGGGCGCCACGGGCGCCTGCGTTGGCACTGGCATGGGCGTCCTGTAGGTGGCAGTGACCTGGAGATGACAATGGCAGTGATCTGGAAGTGGCGGCTTGGTGAATGAGACCACCCGCAGCCACTGGACCATCGGGCCATGAGCGACAGGGGTTACCCGGTGTGTACAGTACATGCGTAAACCATTGCGTAACCTGCAGGTGATGCGGGTGGAGATGATGAGGGAGGGGATGCGCAAGCGCGCAAGGACACGAGAAAGTGAAGGTTACGCGAGCGGTTACGGTCAACGGTGCGTCCCACCTGGCGGATGGGCGACGTGTGATTCGCGCAGGCTGCTGCGTGCCTGCCGGGAGTCGTCTTTTGGGGAAGGTCATCCATCCCGGCCAGACGATCGCCATGAGTGCACTCTCTCTCCCGTCTTAGCGCGGGTTCGCATACTTTGTCCAAGTGAATGAGGATTGCGGATGAAGCGAAACGGTCAGGCGTCGTGACGCGCCAGTTGTTGCCTGTGCGTAGTGAATTCAAGTCACGCAGGGTTTGCGCGCTTGATGTGTGCTTCCGCAACCCAACCGCTGAGCGCGTCGCGGATCGCCCACGTCGGTGTCTTCACCTGCTGACCGCCGTAACACACCACCATGCGTTGCTGGAGTGGACAATCCGAGGTTCGGTCAGGTCAGGGAGCTTGACGCCGTGATTTGCCCGCCCCGCCTCTAGGCGGCGGCGTCATGCATATGCACGAACGCGACGACTTGCCGACCGACGGACGAACTGACTGACCAGCCAGCTGACGCACGGACTGGACACGATCGGACGCGGCTGCCTCAGCTGCTTTCGCTGCCGCCTTGCGGTTGATCAGCGCCGTTCGTGCAACGCATAGGGTAATGGCAGCGAGTCGCTTGACACGTGGACAGTGGGCGGGGGAAGCGAGGCACGCCTCTTTCCAGTGTCGCCATACATACAGTACGCTCGTCCAACGGCACGACCAAGGCTCGTCGCCAGCATTGGCAAGAGCCAAGCGTGCCATGCAAACACGGCAATGCTGATCCGCGCAGCCAACACTTCGGCATGTGGCGGCGGCTTGCTGTACGATTGTGAACCGGCGGCCAGCAAACGCCAGCAACTTCAGACGCGGGGGCGAAAGTGTGGTCCACTGTTAAAGCAGCGCGCGGTAAGCCTCGAGAACTTCAACACCGGTCAGTGATTGCTATTCGCGCTTCTGATTGGTCGAATATGTGTCATGACGATCTCGACACGGCATTTTCTCGCGCTCTGATTTGTTAATTCTCCGCCCTCATTGACTGAGGTGGTGGACATTAAAACGTATTACTGTGGGGTACCTCAAATATGTTAGTGATGGACAATACCAGCTGCAAATGCCGAAGCGTAATCTCTACAGCTTTGAACGGCAACTTGACGCCTCAAACCAGGCGTAAAGCGCGGCCGAGTTCGATGCGCGAGCTTGAGCCCGTCTTCCCCTGGCAGCCAATCGAAATGATTGCACCTCGATCACGCGGGATCTGTCGCGGCGCCCGTAAGCATGCAGGGTGCGAGCCCGTTGAACGTGCTGGCGTGTCGTGACTCAAGTCTGGAGGTATCCGTCGGCTGCGTCGCGACAGCTCACGCCCACAACGGACCGCAAGCAGCGGGTGCGTCCGAGGGAAGTGGGATGGCGCTCTCCCAGGATGTTCGGGGCTGTTGTTGCACCCAGTCACACATGCGGCAATAGCACTTCAATCCATGCTTGGCGGCTGACCGGACCAGGCGTGACGAAACCAGATGCGCCGTGACGCTCGCCATCCTTTTGCAGCCAATGTGTCCGTCCGAATCCTCACGCTTGCTTTCTTGCAGCAGCGCACAACCTGCCAAGTGCCGAAATCGCGGCGATCTCCTGCGTTGGTCATGCTCAATCCTCCCGCGCCAACGTGAGCCATCCCGCCATGTCTGCCGACATGACACCCAGACGCATCCGTCGGGGACGACCGGTCGTGATTTGCGCTGCCGCTTGAGATGCGCCACGAGATGGACGCAGCTCGTCACGACCCTCGTGGAGGCGCTGCGGCGATGCGCAGCTAGACCACGCGGAGGTGACGACTCCCTCAGACTCATACGCGACGGTTTATGGTTTACGGTCGAGGGCACCTGCTCGCTCGTCTACCTGCTGCCCTGCCTCCCGCGCTCATAAGTATCTTCATACTGCCTACACCAAACTCTTCCCCCGGCGTCCTGCCTGCCTGCCTCGCGCGCGGGTAGTGAATGCTCGTTCCTCTCTCGCTACAAAGAAAATCAAATAAACTATGGACATGGGGGCTGATATCGACAAGGCGGGCGTTGCCCAGACGCCCGCCGTCGGTTTGAGCGCGCTCACGAGTCCTTCATAAGCTCCAGCACGGCACTCAGCTCCTCGCCCGTGAACTCCGGCGCCTGCGCCGGGTTCATGTTGCTGGACGAAGAGTAGCCGTCGCCCTGCTGCGCCGCGCGCATCGACTGCTGCATTGCCTGCGGGGTGTGCGGCGAGCCATCGTACCGGTCCGCCTCGTTGTCCGACGGCTCTTCCGGCCGGATCGGCGCGAAGTGCAGCGGCGGCTCCGGCTGGTAGTACGACGAGGAAGACGACGCGTACGAGCTCGACAGCGTGTTCTCGCTCGATGTCCGCAGGTACGAAGAGTACCCTCCCGGCGCGCCGTACGAGCTGTTGTGGCTCGCGCCGTACCCTCCCGCCGCCGTCGGCGGCTCATAATAGCTCGGCCCGCGGTGGGGCTGAAGATGGTGGAAATGGAAGGTCGAGCCGAGCACACTGCCCTGCTGCACGTTCGGCGCGGCTGCGGCGATCGACTCGGACGGGAACGCGCGCGTCGGGAACGGTAGCCGGGGCCGCTCGTCTAGGAAACTCTTCATGCGCCGGTTGTCGCCAGCGGGCGTCGACATGTACTCGTCGTCGCGATCCCTCGGCAGCTGCATGAGTGGCGACGGGCCGCCAGCCAGCGGGTACGAGCGGTTGCGGTCCTGGTAGTAGTCCTTGTCGTCGCCAGCGTTGTAGTCCATGACGCTTGGCCCAAGTGACTGCTGTTGCTGCTGCTGCTGCTGCGCTTGAGAGTACGCGTCCATCGGGGTAGCGCCGTACGCGCCGTCATTGGCGGACATCACGACTGCAACACTGGACGGCGCCGCAGTTGCAGCTGCGCGGCTGGCGCGAGCGCCGCTCTTGCTCGACTTGCGCTTGCTGGCAGCTTTGCTCTTGACTGCTCCAGCCGCCGCCTCGACAGGTGCAGCGCTTCCCGCGGCGTTGCCGCCGCTGTAGCCCGCGTTGCCTCGGTTGACGTTCTCGTCGTCCTTGATGCCCTGCGTGACGCTGTTGTGCAGGCGCTGGTGCTGCACGTACTCCTTGTAGTTGTCGCAGGCCCAGGAGCACCCGGGCTCGACGCACTGGAAGAGGTTCTGTCCGTCCGGGAAGTGGATGCGCATGTGGCGCTTGAGCTTGGTGCTCGTGTTGAACCGCTTGCCGCACGTCTCGAAGACACACGGGTAGGGACGCTCGCCGCTGTGAATGCGCTTGTGGCGGCTGAGGTTGCCCGACGTGTTGAACCGCTGCGAGCAGCCCTCAAAGTCGCACGCGTACGGCTTGGTGCCCGTGTGGATGCGCATGTGCCGCCGCAGCGCGAAGGAGCGCGGGAACTGCTTGCCGCAGTGCACCTCGGGGCAGACGAAGACCTCGCGTTTGGCGGGCTTGCGCGGCTTGCGCTCGCCGCCCGCGGCGTCGCCCGCCGACTTCATGAGGTGCAGCGACTCGTGCGCGCTGCGGTCGGCCGCGGCGTCGCTCAGGCGGCGGTCGTAGTCGCCGGCGATCGGGTCCTCGTACTGCTGCGCCGCCTGCTGGTGCGGGTGGTAGTACGGGTGGTGCGCCTGTTCGTCGTCCTGGGACCACGACGGGGAGGGCGGCATGCCGCCGGTGCCGTTGCCGCCGTCGACAGGCGAGGGATGGACGTGGAGAAGATGGGGCGGCCCGCGCGCGCCGAGCCCACCGGGGCCTCCGCTGACGTACGCGGCGCCCTCATCTTCCTCGTCCGCCGGCGCGCGAGGGCCTCCGACGGGAGGAGCGTACTGCGACGGGAGCAACAGCGACTTTGGCGCATAGACCGCGGGCTCCACTCCCACGACAGGCGACGCGCTCATTTGCATTCGCATCTCCCTTTTCCGATCACCCCGCCGCAAGAAGCCGAATGACGGCATGGGAGGGAGCCGCGTGTCGGTGCCTTTTTCCCTCCCCGCGATCGCCTCGATCGCGGGGAGGGAGGACACGCCGACGACATACTCAAAGCAAGTGAAACGGCGACTTGGCTAAGAAAAAAAGGCCGCGCGCGCCAGCCAGCGTTTGGCGGTCAAACCAACAAAAATCACACAGGAGAAAAGAAAAATCAGCCCCTCCCCCTTCGCTCCGTCCTCGCGCAACATGTCGGGTTTTCTATGGCGATGGCTTTTCTATACCGGCGTGACGTTCTCTGTGGATCCCGATGGAAAAGCGGAGCCCCACCCATTCTCTGGAGGTTTCACATGGAGAGGGTGATGCTGTACAGTCGCTCCGAGGACAAAACGGCCCGGCGCTGCACCGAGCGGCTGCGAGACGGGCAGAAAGGACGGGCAGCTGGTCACTGAGAACAAAGTGCTCACAAATCAATCGACGGAGCTTTACCCTGGAATTGCGCGCGAGTTACCGAGGACACGTCGGTGTTTTACGCGGCGAACGAAGAGGTCTCGCCGAGCTTGCATCGGATATTTCTACGTGCTCGAAGGCGTTCTCTATCATGCGGACACCGCGACAGCATGTGTCGTGCTGGTGCTCCCCACACCGCTCTTTCGCGCAGCAGTCACACATCACCGCGCCGCACAGATGGCGGCGTCGCTGGCCGCCCACCTGGTCCTCGGCGTGTGACTGACTAACGTCGCTGTCTTCCGAATTACCTCTTCCCTTCCCGGCAATTACCCGCCATGGCGCATACATTAGCGCCGACGTTTTACACCCAAGCCGAGCAAATCGTCGGATTTGCGCCGCATGGACAGGCCCCCGTGCGGCTTCTCTGCACCCCCGCGACTGATTGCTTGACCGGACCGCATGGCGCCGAGCTTCAAGGGTCCTCGTGCACCTTTTGTCGTCGCCGCCGCAGTAAACCGGCGCCTCTAGCGTAAACCGGCGGCCCGCCATGCCGTCACCACCATGCCGCGCTGTCAGTGGATGGCCGCGACTATCATGGGAGCGCTGTGGTGACTTCAGGTGGCCCATGTGCTCTTGTTCGGCGTCGAGACTCGACTGTCGTGACCGTCGTGACAAGGGTATCTTTGCAGTCGCGCGACGCATCTCGCGTGTTGTTATCAGGGAAGATGCGGCCCGTCCTGGTGACGGACGGACGGGTCGTGGCGTGCGGATGGTGCCGTGTCAAGCGGCGGCACATACACATCTCCCCCCTCGGTCGGTCCATCTTTTCGTGGGACGATGCGCGGCGGTGCCGCCGACCGTCGGAGCCCCGAGGCCGACGCCTTCGCCCCTAGCGCTCGTGTTCTTTATCCTTCGGCTCCGGAGCCGACCGCGCCGCATGGAGACGGGCGACCGACATGACATGACGCGCGTTCCGCCGTTTCACTGCGAGGAAAGGGGGGGATGGCCGGCAATTGAGGGATGCGAGCCGCGTTCCATGGGTGTTCATGCCACGCCGGACTGATGGACGCCTCAACGCTATTAATATCACAGCGGTCAGGACGAGGCGACGCGGTGCTCCTCCGTCTGCTCCGACTTTGGAGGGTGGAGAAAGCGGAGGAACGGACACACGGACACAAAAATCAGGCGGGGCCGAGCGCGTGAGGCGCCGGCGCGTTTTAGACACAAGGCAAAGGGCTCACTACACTGACGGACGCGGCGGGTTGGCGAGCAGCGGCACGTTCCGCTTGCGTGCGCGCTGGCTGGATGGCAGCTCCCGCCGGCGCCGCTCTCCGGCTGTGCTTAGCCGTCTACAACACGTCGACGTTGTCGCGAGGGGTGACCATGATGAGCGCCGCCGCAGTGGTGGTGCGCTCGCGGGGCGTCTTGTCCTCGAGCGCCTCGAGCTCCGCCTTCTTCTTGCGGACCACGACGATCACCGCCGCGGCGACGACACCGACCACGGCGGCGATGCCAGCGAGGAGATACCCAGTGCTATCACCGCTGGCGGCCTGGATCTGGACAGAGATGGACTCCGCGCCGCTGTCGTCCTCGGCGTTAGCCGAAGGCGTCGACGCGGGGGCACTGGTCGCAGCCGACACGGTGGCAACATCAGACACCTGGACGCCAGCGTCCGTGCTCTCGGCGTTGACCTTGCGCAGGCTGCCCGATCCGGACGTCGACTGGTACGAACGTTCCTCGCTGGACCAGCCGGCCGAGCCATCGTCCGAGGTAGAAGCCGATCCCGAGCTCGTCGAAGGCGTGGGCGTCGGGGTCGAGGTGGAGGTCGGAGTCGGCGTCGGGCTCGGCGTCGGGCTCGGCGTCGGGCTCGGCGTCGGCGCCTCAGTCGTCGGCGCCGGCGTGGCTCCGCCAGTGCCGCCGGGGCAGAACGTCACCGTGAAATCCGTTTTCAGGGGGCACGTGTGGGTCTTGGTGTCGTCCTTGGGGTACTGGTACGCGTCCGCGCAGCCATCCTCCATGCACGTGAGCGTGACACAGCGCGCGCCGTCCGTTGACTTGGGTGCGATCTGCATGGCCACGTTAAAGCCCACGCCGCCGGTGTAGTCCTTGCAGGCCTGCAGGCTCTCGCAGTAGTCGGGCTGTGTGAATGAGGCATAGTCGTCAGTATGTGCTTCGCAGAAAAGAAGTATCATGACCAGCGTGGACGTACCCCGCTCTTGGGACCTGTCGGGATGATACTGATGTCGAACCAAGCCATGTTGCCTTCGGCCGACAGCTCGGCGAGCGTGGCCTGCGCGCCAGTGCCCCACTTGAACACGTGCGAGGCCGAGCCTTCCGCAATGTCAACCGTGGTGCTGCCGCCGGCGGCGATGTCCTGCGTGCCAACGCCCGACGGACGCACGTGCGCGAGCGTCATGTCCTCGTCGCACATGTTGGAGATGTCGACCGAGAAGGCGTTGGCGCCGGCCGCAGCCACGGCGGCCGCGAGCGCGAGCTGAGTGAATCCGCGCCAGACCATCTTGATAGGTGGAGCGATCGAAAGTGGGGAGGGAGAGTTTGCTGTCCGCGCTGGGAGTGCGGAGGGGGCGGGGGCTGAGGAAACGGATACGCCGTCGATCAGGAGCACGAGGTCTTTCCGTGGACGCGGTCGCCGGTGCGCTCCGAGGTCTGGAGCGTCGGGGACGGAGCGGGGAAGGAAGGACTCACGCGCGCTTTATCGGCGGTCGTGGGGGGGGGGGTTTAAGACGCGGGGCGGCGACGAAAAGCGGGAATGGCACCTTTGCGCCGGACAGCGGGAAGCGTCGGCCGCGCGTCTATCCTTCTCGGCAAAACAGCTGGCGACGGCGCGAGTCAGTCCATCAGGTATACTTTGTCCAAGTGATCGACGAGCTCCACCGAGCGCGGAAAGGGTGTAAGTGGCCATGTAGTCTCGTTGT
>JAADYF010000797.1:0-13463 GCA_023338175.1 Phytopythium delawarense | reverse complement strand
CTTGGTTCTCGCGCGCGCCTCCCGCCGGTGGCCAGGTTGAGGATGCTCGCTTGGTTCTCGCGAGCAGACGGATCGATGGTCGAGGAGAGGGCGAGTCGCGCCAGCGTCGTGCGGCGCCTGGAAGGCTCGGGTCTTCGCTTCGTCCTAGGCGTCGCTGGTGTCGGGAGGCCGCCGAGTCGTTGAGGAGAAGGGTCTCTCCATACGTCTCTCCACCATCCTGAAAAACGCCGAGTGAGCGAGGAGCTCGGCGAGTAGCTTGGCCGCCGCCGCCCGCGTGTTGAAGTCCATGGCTCGGGCAGCGACCTCATTGGAGCATTTTTAACAGCGCCATGCCAACCAGCAAGCTGGAAATGGGTCGACGAGGCGCTGGGACAGCGGGCTGTCGTCGACGCCTCCCATTGGGGCTGGAATCAAGCCCGGCAAGCTCACTCCCAGAGGCTATTCATTCGCGAATATTCGAGTCGTTGCATCAAAACGGAGGCTCCGCTTCGCTGGTGGCGAGTGGAATCCAGCAGCGCGGCGGCTCCCAACGAGGAATCCTAGACGCTCAACAGCCCACAGCAGAGCCGTTGGAATCAAAGTCCACGTTGCTGCTACCGCTAGTCACGGACTGCTCGCCGCTGCGCACCGCACCGACGCCAGAATGGAGGTGGATGGTGCCGCCCACGACGGCCGTTCTCGAGCCTCCGACACCACTGCCACTGACGCCACCAGCGATTGACACGCCGCCGCCTCTACTCGACACGCTTGCTCCGCCAACAACCTGCACGCGGCCAGCCGCTCGAACGCTCGTCGTTCGGATCTGCACGCACCAATCGCCAGACACTTCGAACCACAGAGCCGCAGCGTAAGGGACAGAATAGTTAGGACATAAATATAATAGATAGCAGACGAAAAATAAAAAAAATACAATTTTTGGCGATTCTCATTGGCAGAAATTCACAGTTGAACCCAAAATATGGAAGGGTTCTGAGATATCAAAACATGATACGTATATTATTCTTATCTTGGTTTAAGTAAACAGGGGTTTCTGCGAGCTTCTCAACATACCTTGATTTCTCAAAAAATACATTATGTATCTTTTGGGGAACGATAGGGTCAACGGCAATGCGCTCCAGTTGGAGGCGTCCGCTCGGTGTTCATCGAGATGACTGCCGTTCATAGATGCAAAGGCAGCAGACAAGTTGCCCAGCCGCCAAGTCGTCCTGGCTCGTGGTAACCGAGACTGAGACCAAGACCACTAGGGCGAGCGGAGGCCGCTGTACGGGTGGCGCGACTTCTTCTCGGCGGGCTTGAGGATCTGGAACGAGCACATGAGCGTCTCGTCGACCGTCATCATGGCGCCGGCGTTGTCGAACTCGCCGCAATAGTTGGGGGCAGAGAAGAGTGTCACGAGCTGGCGGCTGGCGAAGAACTCGTAGCCGTCCTCCACGACCTGGTGCGCGCGGCAGACGAGGTTCAGGTCGTGGCGCTTGTTGAACTGCACGACGACGTCCGCGCCGAACGTGAAGGACACGCCGCGGTCGTTCTCACCCCAGCCGGCGATGTCCCGGTCCGGGTCCGCCCACAGCAGGTCCGACATGAGCCCCGAGTCGGGCACGTCGCTCGGGCGATGCAGCCGCTTGATCTGCTCCATGCTGCTCAGCTCGGGCGACAGCCCGCCATGCATGCAGAAGATGCGCTCATCCACGACCGCGGCCACCGGCAGGCAGTTGAAGCAGTCCGTGAACGTCTTCCACAGCTTGATCGAGTAGCGGCGCTTGCCTGCTCGGACGTGTGGTCGGGAGTTGATTGGGACAATACAAGCAGGACAGAGCGTCAACTTCAAGGTGCTATCAATGGGAATGATGGTCATGGGGCACTTCGAGTGCGGACACCACACCACATCACCACGTCGAGACGAGACCAAGACTCACACTCGTCGTAGAAGCCGTAGATGCGGTTGATGGAGGCGCTCTCGTGGTTGCCGCGCAGCAGGAAGAAGTTCTCCGGGTATTTGATCTTGTACGCGAGCAGCAGGCAGATGGTCTCCAGGCTCTGCTTCCCGCGGTCGACGTAGTCGCTGCTCGCGACCCGCACAAGTGTCAGCCATCACAAAGATCCACCACGAAGCAAGCCGACAGACACGCGCGCACGCTCACCCGAGGAAGAGGTAGTTGGACTCCGGGGGGAAGCCGCCGTACTCGAACAGGCGCAGGAGGTCGTAGTACTGCCCGTGGAGGTCCCCTGTCCAGCAAGACAGGCAAGGCAGGCAGTGCGTCGGTCAGTCGCGGACTCTCTCCACCATCGAGCCTCTCATTACTACACAGCTCATCCATTCCCCCGCTTCTCACGACACCCATGCCAGCTGCGCTAGCGTGCTCTTAGATATGCAATGCCCTCTTCTGATGACGGTACTTTGAGTGTGCCGCATTGGCTCGCTAGCATCGCCTATCTCTACCGCAGTGCGTTGTTGGCGAGCGTTCATCCCAACTCACGCTGGTGAATGCTCTGCGAGAGCTCCTAGCTCCTAACGAATCGACAAGACCAAGCTATCAATGCGTCGGCGCGAGCTTTCTTCCTAGCGAGCGGAAGGCCGGCGACGAATTGAGGTAGAGCCGCCATCGGAAGGCGGTCTTCCTACCAACTCCCAGCCGCCGTGAAGGAGAAGAGGGGGCACAGAGGACTCGCGACGAGCAGGCAAAACGGACAGAATGCACGACGTGAACCCACCGCAAATCTTGAGCGGCGCTTCGAGCTCCAGCAGCATGGGCTGCGACAGGAGCACGTCCTTGCCGCGGCGGCACAGCTCGCGGATCTCGTCCTCGGCGAGCTGCACCTGCTTGCCCGGACGCGCGCCGCGCACGCTCAGCAGCTTTTGGATGGTCGCGTCGACCGAGAACGCGTCGCTCGCCATGCTGCTCGAAATCGGAGCGACGACAAAGTCTCTTCTTGCTCCCTCGGAGGGAAAAAGCCGAAATGGATGAAGGCGGAAGTTCAATTGACTGGATTCTCTTCTTCGCCGGCCCGGGTCGGGTCGGGTTGTATTGCGCATCATCAGCGGGGACCCGACTCGGCCTCTTGCAGGAAGAAATGGGCCCGAAACCCGACCCGTTCGGCCCGGAACGGGTTGATGAATAATGGCGAACGTCCCAAACTTGGTGCCACTCTATGAGAGTTGTTCAAGCAACGCGGGCAATCAGTCATGCCGGCACCATACAAATTCCGAGTGTACTGTCCGTACGGTTCACTATACACGGGGATGGGGTTCCGGATACCGATTTATGACGTTTTTTGTCCTGATATCGAGCCATCGTCATGTATACCATTTTTTTCCGAAAGGTCCGCCGACCCATACAAAAATTAAGACAAACCCCTCAACCAGAGACCTTCAGAAAAATCCGTCATGACGATCGACGAACGATCAACGCCTTGACTTGAAAATTGTAGCAACACTTGTTACAAGAGACAAATTATCCGTCCACATCGTCATCGTCATGGCCCAATTCTTCGTCCGTGACGAAGATTTACCGAGGAATTGTGCAAATCCATTAGAAATCTTTGTTTGTCCCCAAACCACTGTGAAACCCTTTCCCCTGGCAGTTACATGGTTAAATATCAAATATGCAGGCGGCTCGCTGACTATCCAAAGTGCATGTCGCTCGGTCGCCGGGCGGGAGTGAGCGCGGACTCCCGCCGCCCCCGCGTCAGGGCCCCCACCACAGTATCCTGCCGAACATCGCCGGCCGCAGGTCTCACTCGGCTCGTAGTCTGCCTTATCCCGCTCGCCCGCCGCCTTTCTCGGGAAGGAAAGGAAGCGGGGACGCCGCGAGGGGAAGCCGCACTTTCCTGTCGATAAGCGCGCGCCGAGGCGGCGGCGTCGGCGTCGGCGGACGAGAAGCACGGGAGAGGGCCGGACGAGAAGAGAAGAGGGCCATGTCGCTGCCGGGGCAGCTGCTGGGCGCCATGAAGAGTGTCTCGACGCCCGCGGGCGGCAGCCACAACCTCTTCTCGGGCGTGTCGCTGCGCCACCGCGGACGCGCCAAGAAGCTCGACGGCCGTGGTGCCTCGGACACGGACAGGGACAAGGACAGGGACGCCGGCGTCGGCGCCAGTGCCAGCGCGCGGTCCGCCGAGGCGTCGCCCGAGCCGAGGCCGCGCCGCGGATCCAGGGTTCCAGCGCCGCTGCGGTCCCCGACGTCACTCGCGCAGGCGCACGCGCGCTCCATGCCCAGCCTCGACTCGCCGGAGCAGCGCGGGGACACGCCTCTAGACACGGTCTCCAAGGTGAGACCCGCACAATTCACTGTGCTGACCCCCACCGTCTAACCGCTCGATGCTGGTATGCCGTGACTACAGAACGCGCCGCCGCACATCGCCGTCCGGTACGGCGACGTCGTCCGCCTGTACGCCAAGAGCAAGTACGTGAGCGCCGACGAAGCAGGCGGCTACGTCGGCTCGTTCGAGCTTGAGAAGCGCTTTTTGGCGTCCAAGAACCCGGCCAAGCAGGTGGAGCTGGTGTGCGTGCCGCCCATCCTGGACGCTGGCGCCGCAGCCTACCACCCGGCGAGTTTCACGATCCTGTCTAACTCTGGCCTGGGCGTCGGCACACCGGTCAGCTACGGGGACGTCATCGTCCTCGTGGACGAGAGCGGCCGCGTGTGGAACAACAAGATGGGGCTCGGGCCGAGCACCAAGCACGGGTACCTGAGTCCGCGCGAGCCGAACACACCGGGAGAAATGTACGTCGCGTTCTACCAGCTGCAGGACGACGACGACGACGACAGCCGGAGCTCCGAGTCGTCCGATGAGGAAGACAACTTCGTGTTCTTCTCGAATCTTGCCAAGACAACCCGCACGGTCGCAGAAACCACCTTCGGCAAGCCGACGCAAGCTGAGGTGAACCTCGCAAACGCAGCGCTGCGCACGATTGGCAAGGTTGTTTACTACGGCGACCGGAACGTGGTGATCGACGTCGCTGACTCAAACCGAGTTCGCTCGAAGTTCAACCGTGTCATCACGCACTACTCCAAGAACGAGCAGCATGCGGTGCAGGGCGGGTTCCTGCGTTGCGACGGTCGGGGAAAGCCCATCCTGTTTGAGTTGCACGGCGCCGACTTGCCAGGCCTGACATCGATCGACATGAGCGCCCGCGCGAGCTTCCGTTTGAATGCGTCAACCGCTATGGGGACAGCTCTGCCGCCAGTTATTCCAGGGATACCGCTCGCCATCGACCGTAGCACCGGCATTCGATCGACTGGACGGGCCATCAAGTCGATGATGCTACCAACGAAGCCGCACGTGACCGAGATCGCAGTGGGCCAACCAGTTCTGTTTACTGGTGTACAGCGGTCGATGGTGATCACCGTGCGCTTCTCCGATGGCGGCTGTGTGATTGTGCCGTGCGATCGCCTGACAAAGAACGAGGGCGTTCCGTTCTCGCGAGCAGTTCTGAGTGGGCGTCGACCGCTTCGCGTCACGCTGCGCGCATCGCGCCCCATACTAGGGGCGATTCCTCGATCGGTCAATCTGCGCAGCACGTTGCGTGGCACCTACCGCCAGATCGCAAAGCTCTCGTGCGTTGTCATCGTGGCGTACGTTTGCGCTGCATACGCGTGCAGCCACGTTTTCGGCTCGGTAGTGATGCTGCCGGCTCTCTACGTAGGATTGATCGCCGGTGGCATCGTGTTTATCGTCGAGGCGTTCTTCCCCGGTAAGATTGTTGCCGTCCGCCAGATTCGCCCGTCGGAAGGTGTCGAGGTGAGTGGCGATGAAGCGTCCTCTTCAGCAACGAGTGACAACGAAGACGCCATGGGCGACTGGCAGCTGGCGGTGCTGTCAGTTGAAGCATCAGAGAGCGAGCGCAACGCGGCAGAAGAAGCTGAAAGCAATAGCCAAGCTAGCAGTGGTCCGCGGCGCTCGCTGAAGGTTCCCAAGAGTTTCCTTGCCGCAGAGCATGGCGACTTGGCGAAGGCGACGGCGCGATACGAGCTCACGTTGGCTTGGAGGCGCGAAGTCCAGGCAGACGCTGCGCTGAACACGCCGCAGATGTTCTACGATGCCATCAAGTCGTGAGTTGAACTGCCATGCGTGGCCTGAGGCTGGGTGGGTCTCGGGTGTTTCTGATTTGGCTGCTCGTGCTGTTTTGCTACTGCCTCGGGTGTGACAGGAACTACATCCAGTACCTCCACAAGCATGACAAGTTTGGGCATCCTGTATACTTCGAGAAGATCGGGAAAATCAACATCAAACAACTGCAGAAGTCGGGTACGAAGAGGCAAGGGAGTGTTCGGATTTGTCGTGCACTCATCATGATGCTGTGTGTGTTTCAGGCATCACACAGGACGATCTCTTCCGCCACTACCTGTTTGCGATGGAGTTCACGATCAAGTATGCGGCACACGAGTGTTGTCAGTGCCCGGCTTGCGCCTCCAGCGACACCCAAAAGCTGTGCCTTGTGCTCGACACTCGAGGGCTTGGTATGAGGGACATGGGTGGTGAGTCGTTTGAGTTCATTCGTCGGTGCACGGGCGTCATGCAGCGGCACTACCCGCAGCGCTCGTTCAAGATTTTCTTCGTCAACGTTCCGTCATGGTTCGGTATGGCGTGGAAGGGCGTCAAGCCGCTGCTGAACGAAGCCACGCGCGCCAAGACAAGTATTGTGACCGAGAGTGACACGCCGGCGGCTTTGCTGGAGTGGATCGACCCCGAGAACTTGCCGGAGGAATACGGTGGTACCTGCTCATGTCCCGGTGGCTGCGAGCACAACTCGAGCTACCAGCGACTGCAGAGAAACCTCGTGGACAGCGTCAAGGACTCCACACCATTCGAGGCTACCGAGCTACTGGAGGCGATTGCCGATGAGCGAGCGCAGAGTCGTGGTCAGAATCCCAAGCCGCGCGCACGTGTTGATCCCACCTCTGTGTGGACGGCAACGCCACCTCCGCCTGCAAATGAGTCGGGTTTCATGAGGCTCAAGCGTTTCAACTCGAGCCCAGCCCCGATGAATGTTGAAGGATCAAGCGACAGCACCCCTCCCACCGAGCAAGAATACGACATGCTGGACACCACCAACGACACGTGCGGCGGATTCCTCCGGTCAATTCCGGCTGGTCTGTTCCGTGACGAAGTGCTCCGCGCCGGGTACCTGCTCAAGCGGTCGCTTCGACACAAGCAGTTCAACCCGATCTGGCATCGGCAACTCTTCATCCTCCACTGTAAGTTGTCACTCGGGCGTACTGGCCCCGTCCTCGATCATGCGTCATCTAACAACTTGTGTGCTCTCTGTTGCGGCCATGGCGCACTCAACAGCCGACTCACTGCGGTTCGCCAAGACGCTGGACTCGGAGATCTTCCAGATCGTGTCGCTCACGAGCGACACCGTCGTGCGCCGCACGCAGAAGCAGAACAACAGCTTCGAGGTCATCACGCCGCCCATGGCCGCAAACGGCCACTCACTACTGCTGTACGCCCCGACGCGCCAGGTGATGCACGTGTGGGTGGACGCGCTGACCGACGTGATCGATCACCTGGGAGGCCCGTCATCGACCACGTCGTCCACCACGTCGGGCTCGACAGCCGTGACCACTGCGGCCGCCGTCGCCACCGTCGCGGCCGCTGCCTCAGCAGCCGGGATCGCCGCTGGTGCACACTCGGCGTCAGAGATCTCGCGCAGCCGGTCGCCCGAGAACTCGACTCACAACCACGAACCGAGCCCGCCGCCGTCCACGTCGGGCTCTGGCGGCCACTGATCACCGTCCTCGCGGCTTGTGTGTCATGTCGTGCGAGCGCGAGCAAAGAAGGCCGCGATGCTGTTCCCCATGTCCATTGACCCGAAATAAATATAGAAATGAACAGCGCAGAGCAGTGCCGTGCCACGTGTGTCGACCGGTCGCGCTCACTCCTCGACGCGACCGGCCGACCAGACGGAGCAGAGCAGCGGACGCGGCCACGATGCGCGAGCAAGCAGTCTCCTCCGCGGCCCCATCAGCCGCCACGGCGTCCATGAGCAAGGCGGCGACCGGCAAGAAGCCGCGCTCCTTCTGGCAGGCGTTCCCCGAGGCAGGAAGCCCGCCTCGCAGGCGTTGTCGACGACCATGAGGACTCACACCCGCCTCGATGCGATGCAACTTGCAGAAGGAGGAGCTGAACCAGTACTGGTACTCGGCGGCGACGGTCGAGGCGCTGGCGCGCGAGGTGGCGGCTGAGACGCGCGCGGGGGCCCGCGTCGCATTCCTGTCCACGCCGAGCGTCTACTTCGCCGTCCAGGCGCTCGCGGACCCCGCCGCTCCCCGGGACTGTGTGCTCTTCGACGTCCGTCCACGCTACTACATGTCGAGAGCCGATACCGACCGACTGACTGCGCTCGCTTGTCGCCTCGATCGCTGTGTGCGCAGCTCGACGACAAGTTCCAGGCCGAGGGCGAGCGGTTCGTGGCGTTCGACTTCCGCGAGCCGCAGCGCCTCCCGGCCGCGCTGCGCCAGTCGTTCGACCTGGTCGTGATCGACCCGCCGTTCATCACGCGCGACGTGTGGGAGCTGTACGCGCAGGCCGCGCGGCTGCTCGCGCGCGTCGACCCAGCGACGGCCGGCGGCAGCAAGGTGCTGCTCACCACCATCCGTACGCCTCGCTCTGTTGCTGCCTGCCATCGCGAGGGGGCGAGCGGCGGACTGACGATGACTGGCGGACTGGCGTGCTCGAGCAGAGGAGAACGCGACGCTCGTGCGCGAGCTGCTCGCGTGCCGCCCGCAGCGTTTCCGGCCGTGCATTCCGCACCTCGTGTACCAGTACGCGCTCTTCGCCAACTATGCGTCACCGCGGCTGGCCGAGCGCAACCCCGAGGTCCCCGACGACGACGAGGACTGAGCGTCGGTCATGCATGCATGCAAGCACCGACACTTACACACCACACACCAGCGGTATTGGAGACCGAGATCAATAGACGCGCTCGTCGCATCGCTGCGACGCCGACAGTCTCCATGACGCACGCGAGAGTCTCACGCCGCCGACCAGAGTGGCACATGATCGTCCTCGTCCGTCGTGCTCCGATCGTGCCGCCGCCTCGCGCGGTTGGAGCTTTCGTTCGCGCGGCCGCGGCGCCGAACTTTGAACTTGAGGCGTCGCCTCGTCAGCCGCCGCACCGAGCCGCGCCAAATGAGCGCGCGAGCGCACGACGAGCGGAGCTGATGGTCCAGGGAAGGAGCAGTCCATCAGGCGGGCCGTAAGCACGCGCGCGCCTTCCGCCCTGGCGAAGACCAGCAGGTCCTGGCACTGCATGTGGCAGGACTCGTGCTGGCCAGCCGAGTGCGACAGCCCCGCGGTGCGTCGACCTGAGAGGGGCCGGCTTCGCCCAGAAACCCGCGCGCGGCTAGCGACTGGCGCGGGCGTCATGAGCAGCAGGCGGCGCTGGGATGCGGGCGGCATGGCATGCGTCGCCTGCCCTCCGCTTGGTCGGCCGCGTTGGTGGTCTCCTTCGGATCTGACGAGGTGCTTGTCCAGGCATACACGTCATACTGAAGCCAAGAGCAAAGGGCGGAGCGCATCCTGGTCGTCGCACTGACTCGTTCCGGCTGGCTCGCGCCGAGATTCGGCGGTATGCGACTGAACAGACTACTTCATAAAAACAAGTCTGTTATAATTATTGCGATGATACAACGATTTTGGTCATTTAAGACCTGCATCATTTGATACTATATGTGAAATGATACCAAAATGGTATTGAAATAACAGTTGAGCTGACCAGATGGCGCGCGTCGCGGAACGATGTGACCACATCCGTCCCGACTCTGCTCTTCTGTCGTCCTGTTTGAATCCACTGCCCCGGCTCTGCTCGCCTCGATCCCAATTTATGAATTGTGCATAAACGCCAAAATTGGGGTAAAAATATCGGCTAAAAACTGGTCCTGGATTCTCTGTACCAGAAGAAGGCGGTCCGGACTCACTTGCTTTCAGTATGTCGCCCCTCCCTCTCCTGTCCCCATGCCGGCCGGCGGCCATCCCCGACGACGACAACGGGAAATCCCCGCGCGCGCCGCGAGTCGACTCGCCCGCTTCCCCCGCTCCGCTCGCTCGCTCGCCGCTCCCCGGGCGACGCGCCGGCCCCGCGCAGCAGCATGGGCTTCTGCCTGTCCAAGTGCCTGCCCGACAGCGACATGGCCGCCGAGCTTGAGGCCGAGCTGGACGAGTCCAACCGCAGCTACGTGCAGCAGCCGGAGGCGCAGCCCGCCACCTTCGGCGCCACCTCGCTGCTCGCCGTGCGTCCCCTGCCTGCGTGACGGATGTACTAGGCCGGTGGACTGACGCGCTGTGTGTCTCTCTGTGTTTGTCGGTCTGTGATGGAGCAGGCGGACGAGGTCGTGTGCCTGAACGTCATCGGCGAGGGCCCGTCCGGCGTCATCTACAAGGGCTCGTACCGCGGCAGCGTCGTGGCCGTCAAGAAGATGAAGATGATGGTGGCGGCAAAGCCGGCGGCGCGCGAGCAGGTCGAGATGGCGCTCGAGCTCGAGGCCACGCGCATGGGCAGTCTGCGCCACCCGAACACGGTGCTCTTCATGGGCGCCTGCCTGCAGGGCGACTCGTTCTGCATCGTCAGCGAGTACTGCACGCGCGGCTCGCTCTTCAACGTGCTGCACAACCCGCGGTCGGCCGGCTCGTCCTCGGGCTCGTCCTCCTCGGCCTCGACCGCCGCCAGCAGCAGCAGCAACGGCAGCGGCGTCAAGCCGCGCTCGGCGCACGGGTCGGACCCCATGAGTCGCTCCAACACGGCCGCCAGCGCCGCCGAGATCCACGGCAGCGGCAAGCGCAAGCTCAACCTCAAGTGGAGCCTGCGGCTGCGCCTGGCGCTTGGCGCTGCGCGCGGACTGCTGTACCTGCACAGCGCCGACCCGCCGCTGGTCCACGGGCAGCTCAAGAGCACCAACATCCTGGTGGACGACTCGTGGAACGCCAAGCTGGCCGACTTTGGCACGCGCCGCGTGGCCGAGGCCGTCGGCTTCGACCGCGAGCGCATGAGCAGCGTGGACCCGAGCACGGCGCTGCTGCGCTGGATGGCGCCCGAGCTGCTCAAGCTGGGCGAGGAGCGCGCGCTCAAGGGCGCCTTCCCGTCGGGCGCGGCCAACCCGCAGGCCGTCGACATCTACAGCTTCGGCATGATCATGTGGGAGCTCACAACGGGCGAGATCCCGTTCGCCGACATGCGGTCCAACCGCGAGATCAGCGAGTACGTGCTCACGGGCTGCCGGCCGCCCATGAAGCCCGGCCAGTGCGACATCAAGTGGGCCGAGCTCATGGCGCGCTGCTGGTCGCACAATTCGGCCAAGCGCCCGTCGGCCGCCGAGATCGTCTCGGTGCTAGAGAGCATCAGCAAAACCGAGGCGCTCGCGCAGTCGGCCAAGAAGGAGGCCGCGCGCGTCGTCAACAGCAACCGCGCCGACTACCGCTTCGCCGCCGACAAGCCGCGGTCGCGCTCCAAGACGACCTCCAAGTTCAAGAGCAACGTGCGCGTCGTGAGCTAACGGGCAACATCTCGTTGAGGTGGCGGCGGGACGGCGGAAGGGATCGAGGCGGAGGGGAGGGGATTGGCTGGCGCCGTGGGCCTGTGGCGTGGTCGTGGCGTTCCGTGTCTGTGTGTGGCGTGTTGCCCGCGGCGCATCAGCCCCTCTGTCTCCGCCTCCCTCGTCCCGTTCGGCCGCGCCGACGCTTAGGATGGAGGGTCGAGCGACGCAGGGGAAGCGTCGACCGCTCGCCCAGTTTATTATGCGCTGCCGCTCCCCCAAGCCGGCGCGGCGAGGTCGCGTCGAGTGGCGACGGTGTCTGCAGTCCAACCGCTGGACTCGAGCGTCACTGCAGCACCGAGACGCCTCCCGGAGTCGCTGAGGTGGCTGGCTCGGTGCTCGTTTGGCAAGTCCGCTGCAGTTCCAGACATGTTGGAGGCGGGTTCTCGCCGGTTCGAGTGTTGGATTCGTCGTGCACCGCTCGGGGTTTTTGGTTGGGTCCGCGCCTTCCTCGCCTGGGCGACGCAGGCATCCCTTAAGAAGTAACATTATGCTTGTCTTCGCGAGGAGGAGGCCAGTCTATCATGTCTGCTGTGCTGGTGGACGGCCCCCGTGCCCCGTGCTCGCGTCAGTACCGCTTGCCGTCGCTGCCATCCACCGAGTTGACGTCCGGCTGCGGGACGCCGTACTTGTCGAGGTGCTCGGGCAGGAAGACGTCGCGCATCATGATGGAGACGCGGTGCGTGCGGTCCACGGGCACCTCGCCGCGGAACTTCTGCGTGCCCGGCAGGATCTCGTGCGTGTAGTGGTAGCGCACGCGGCCGCTGTCGGTCAGAGAGCAAGAGGCGAGGCCGTCAGCTGGATGGAGCGGCAGGTGACTCGACGCACCACAACCAAGGCGACGCACGTCATCATGTACATGGACCGCCGCGGGAGGAAGGCCTCGAGGAGCGAGTCGCCGTGCTCCTCCTTGAAGCGCATGATGCTAGGCGACAGCAGGTTCACGCCCGCCACGACGCGTCCAGAGAACTGACACACTCCCCGTTAGAGTTTGACCGTTAGATGGACTTGTACATGGATGGAGACGCCGACCGACCTTGATCGAGTCGACGTGCGCGCCGATGTAGCCCTCTGGGTGCAGCTCGATGACGTGCACGGCCGGGAAGTACTCGAGGCCCTTGGGCAGGATGGGCGCCTCGCGCAGCCTCTCGAGGATGCAAGCCGTCTCTGCATCCGTCCACAGCGCACAGCGGTCAGTCCTTGCGTCGGCATGGCTCTCGCTGGACGGCATCGAGCGCAGGACGCACCGGGGCTCCAGCGCGAGCGTTCCATCTCCTTGAACTTGACGATGACGCTGTCCCAGTGGTTCTCCTCGTAGCGGCGGCGCTTGAGGATCTTCATGCACTCGTCGGCCACGACCATCTCCTCCTCCTCGGTCAGCACGTCCGTCAGCACCTGCAGGTCCTCCTCGCTCACGAGCGGATCGAAGCAGCGCGACGCGTCCACGTTGGGCACGCCCCGCCACAGAGACGTCGGCGTCGGCGACTGCAGCGACGCGGCCGAGCTGCTGAGCCGGCGCGCCCGCCGAGCGAGCAACGAGGCACTGCGCAGAGCCGTCGGGAGCATGGCGAAGGGTGTCGGCGAGCGGAGGACGAGCAGAGGGCGAGCGCCAGAGGGACAGACAAGTGCGCAGGATGCGGTCGGGGCGACTCGCCTCGCGTGTCCGTGCATCTCACGAATTAGCCGCCTCGGTGCGAAATAGCGGTTACAGTAAAGTGCGTCGATATGCAACGACTGATATGTATGAAATGACCAAGGTTTATTGTCAGTCCGCGATGCCGAGAGGATTTGTGAAGGTACTGATATACGCAATGAATGTGAGCCGTGGTTAAAGTTAGCTTAAGAGAAACGACACACTGGCTTTGTTGAGCAAGCCAGAGTGATGCCAACAGTTCTGGATGGTGCTGGCAGTTACTTTGGCCCAAGCCTCGT
>JAADYF010000796.1:0-13478 GCA_023338175.1 Phytopythium delawarense | reverse complement strand
TCCTCGAGTAGCTGTTGGCGGCGAGCCGACATCTTGGACAGCAGTGGTCGGTCCTCATGCACGCGTCCTTCCATGACGAGCCAGACGAGCCGTTCGATCACTTCGTCCAGCTCCGGCCCTTCAGTTGTGTTCAGCTCGCGGAGCACTTGGGCGACGTCACGATCCGTAGCCGCGGCTGGTGGCCGAAGCGTGCGGTCGATCATCATCCATCTGAAGCGCCACGCCATGAACTGGAAGCGGTCGCGGATGCGCAGGCACTTGCGCTCGTTGGTGATCTTGACGAACAGAAGTACGCGCACTTGCTAGTCCGGGCTGCAGAGCCAGTCGCGAACCCTCATCCATCTTCGACGCGCAGGAGACAGCTCAGCAGGCAGACTCTCTGCGGCGGACGCTGCTGGATCTCTTGAGTGGTAGGCCTTGTCGATGTCGTGGTCGGCGCTACCACGGACTTGGCAGTGCGACGACGCTTGCCTCGTCGGTCTTGGGTTGTCACTTGGACCTCAGAGGTTGACTGCTGAATGGCTGACGAGACCACCGCCACAGCCTCGTCCGGCGGACGCTTCCGCTTCGTCACTTCCTTCATCTTGGCGAGTCGAGGAATGCCGAGAGCCGACCGAGAACGTCGCAACGCCTGTGCTGGCCTCATGGCCACCCAATCTGCAGCACCGAGACGAGTGAGAGTTTGTAAGGCGAGCGGCAACTTGGGACGCGGCGCGGTCGTTAACATTACGCCACACGCGGAGGTTATCTAGGACTATCGAATACGGTGCACGGAGACCTGCTTCACCCTCGAGCAAAGGCTGCAATCCTACCGAGACTCGCGAGTCTGGTAGTGAGCAGGTTGAGGATGTTGCGGGCGGCGTTGACGTCGCGGTTCCAGAAGTTGGCCAGCCCTGCAAGCACTGTTGGGACAGCGCAGGACATTAGTGTTTTTTTCCGCACGGGGATTGTGGTTTGGAGCCAAGAGTGCGCAGAAGCCATGGTCGGCCTCTGAAGCTGAGACTGGTCTCGCAGATCTAGTCGTGCATGCGCGCGCCGTTGTTGATGAAGTCGAGCGTGTTCTCGAGCAGCGGGAGTGTCGTCGTTGGTCGAGGCAGTGGCTTGCCGTCGAGCGTGAGCGGGGAGTCGCTTTTGCTGCGACTTCTGGTCAACACCAGCACACCAGCGGCGTCGAGTAAAGCCACGGCCAATGTGGCGCTGAGGTCTTGCAAATGAACGCCACCGAGGCTCCACAGTGACTCGGTCATCGTCAACGTGATGGTTGTGAGAGGGAATTGGTTCGCTGGCTTCTGCAGTAGTCGGCTTGGGCGGTCGGCGGCAAATTCAGGAATGACCGAGCCGATACAGTCTCCCTGTGTTGGAGGGTGGCCCACGAAGCTGGAGGCACTTCGTCAATGAAGAGCCTGACGGATTTCTCCGCGGGGATCGAGAAGGGGAGACAGTCAAAGCTGTCGCGAGAGCACACTTCGTTGTCGATCTCAAGCGAGGTCGACATCCTCTTCTCGAACGGCTTCTACTACATCGCGATCCCCGAGTGCGTGACCCCCGACCCGTAAGAGTGCTGTGGGAGGTGCGTGGCGCTGGACCCTGGACTGAAGGCCTTCATGACGGGCGTCAACCTCGAGGGTAACACTCTCGAGTTCGGCCGGGACAACAAGTTCCGGTTAAGCGAGGTGCGACACCGCGTGTCCGCCGCTCAGCACGTGATGGCCACGTTCAAGAACCGGAAAGGGAAGAGCAAGCGGTGGCAGTACAGGGCGTACGCGAAAGCAAAGCGTACGTTCACGAGCTGCGTCGCCAAGCTCAAGAACCTGGTCAAGGATCTGCACTACAAGACCTGCGCGTACCTGACGTCGCACTATGATATGATCCTGTTGCCACTCTTCAAGACCAAGGGCATGGTCAGAAGAAGCAGCGCACGCGCCCACGGATTCAACAAGAGCATCCTGAGCTTAAACCACTTCAAGTTCCGGCAGCTCCTGCAAGCCAAGTGCGCGGTCAAGGGCAAGTCCGTCGTGGTGTGCTCGGAGTTGTACACGAGCCGCACCTGCGGTCGCTGCTACCGGCTGCACATGCGTCTCGGCAGCAGCGACGTGTTTACCTGTCAGTTCTGTGCGTACCGAGCAGGTCGCGATGAGAATGCTGCACTCAACATCTTGCGCTTCGTGTGCGCTGGATCGTTGCAAGTCTTCGCGTGAGGTTTGCTCAACGTTTACCGGGCTACAGCGGGCGTCTTGAACGCGGGCGACAGCAACATCGTGAAAAGTCGGTACCTTTCAGGTATAGGCTTACTGTAGTGGTTGAAGTGCATTGCATGACAAAGCTCTACGTTCACCTCTTTGCTGCCACGGCGGCCTCTAGCGCGCGGTCTACTTCTGCAGGAGCGTGCGGATGGCTGTCACGCCCTCGTGGATGGACTCGCCCAGGCGCTGGCGGACCGTTGCGTGCGCCTCGCTGACGTTCGAGGCGGCGCGCGTCGAGGCATCGACCAGGCCATCAACAGCCACCAGCGTCACGGACGACCCGCTACTGCTGCTGCTGGCGACGTTGAGGGCCGCCACGTAGCTCTGCAGCGCCGCGAGTGACTCCTGCATGTGCTTGAGCGTCGCGCGCAGCTCGAGGCCGGCGGCCGCCTGGGCGTCGCTGTCCGCCTTCTTGCCCTTCTTCTTGCCGACGGCGCGCAGCAGGAGCGCGAGCACACACAGCGAGGACAAGCCCGCCTCCGCGAGCAGCGTCGAGGCCGCCGACACTCCGTGAGGAGAGAGCCCTGCGCCGCCGTGGAACACCAGCGCGGCCGGCAGCTGCTCCGTGATGGCCGAGAACCCCACCTTGGAAGACGACAGGCTCGCACGGACGCTCTCCCACAGCTCGTGCGCCTGCTTGTCGTCCTCCGCGGCCAGCGCCGCCGCGGCGATCGGCGCGATCTGCACGATTGACTCGCTCCACGACCAGATCTGCTGCATCACATCGTCGCCAATCGCGTTCGCCGAGCGCAGCGCAGCGAGGGCGTCGCTGTACTCCTTGGCGGCGGCAGCCACGCCGTCCCTGTTGCTGAGCGCGAGGCAGCGAAGGAGTCGCGCGGTCGCCGTCTGCAGCCGCAGCCACTCGAGCGACGTGTTCACATCAGCGGAGCGGTCGCACTCGACAAGCGGCGCGTCATCGCGCTGGTAGGTTGAGGCGGTCGGGATCCGCGGCACGTCGTGGACCCACTCGACGACCACGTCGCGGTGCTGATTCCGGGAGAGCGCCGCGGCCGCGTCCGCTCCGCCCGCAAGCAATGCCGTGAGAGCGTCCACGTCCTTCTCGAACGTGTCCGAGATGGTCACGAGCTCGTACAGCTTGGTCGAGCCGCCGACCAGCGCGTCGTGGAGGGCGAAGCGCAGCGACTCACCTTGGCTGATGGCCAGCGTGTGCGACTTGGCCATGCGCCTGTGCACGAACGTCGTCATGTCGAGGACCTTGGAGTAAACGCCGAGGCGGTAGGCGCGCGCGATGAACTCGGGCGTGTCGGTGGCCGTGCCGCGGTGCAGACGGCGGATGCTCTCCGTCAGCCGACGCGCCTCCGGGTAGTGCCCAAGACGCAGCACCTTGTCGTAGACGAGGAACGACAGCGAGTCGAGCTGCACGTACTTGACATCGAGCTCCGCGTGGCGGGTCAGCATCGCGTCCGCCGCACCCAGATACCCGTACACGCGCGACAGCAGCAGCTTCATCTGGAAGTTGTACGCGCTCCGGTCCAGGCCGAACTCGAGCAGGCCCGCCGTCTGCAGCAGCAACTCTCTGCGCACATGGCCGGCGCGAACCTCGCGCTGGTAAATGTCCAGCAGGAAGTGCGCGGCGAGCAGCAGCAGGTCGTCCGTCGGCTGCACTTCGCGCTGCCCGCCCTTGCTGCCGGCGTTGAGCCAGTTGCTAGACTGGTACTCGCTCACGAGCTCCTTCACGAGGGATTCCAACTCCGCGACGCTCTTGTCGTCGTAGAAACCCAGGAAGCGCAGAGTCTTGACAGCCAGCAGCCGCTTGCTCAGGAGCGCCAGCCCGGCCTTCTTCTCTTCCTCGCTGCCGCCATCTTCACGGGTAGCGGTGGCGCCGACGCTCGACTCGGCTGACAGTGATTGGACGAATCCCAACAGCTTGGCCTTGGCCGCCGCTGATGTGAGCGAGCTGTCGCCAAGGAACAGCGCCAGGTACTGCTTGAGGTCCGTGAAGCAGCACATCTTGGAGAAGAAACGCTCCATGTAGCCGGTGATGAGTGCGTGCAGACGCTCCTCTGTCTGCTCCCCCTCCTTCTTGTCGACAGGCTCCGCGGCGTGCAGGCGGCGCAGGATCTCAGTGTTGAGGTGAATGGCCGCGAGCGCCGGCCCGCGGTTGCGCGCGTTCTCCGGTCGACTGCCCAGGGAAGAGAGGAACGCTGTCACCGTCTCGCGCACAGCCGCAAGCGCTCCATCCTGCTGCTCGAAGACCGCTGCGATGTACTCCTTGAGGAACGTCCAGTCGTCGCCGTTGAACTCCTCCAGCAGCCTCTGGTTGACAGCGGCGCAGCGCTGCCAGTCGCCAACGCGCTTGGCGAGCGCCGCCTCCAGCGTCAGCTGGTCGATGGCTTGCATGGGTCCGAGCTCAATGTCCTCCTCGTACGCGCCTTGGCCCTCCGCGGCGCGCGCCTTGGTTGACTTGTTGCTCTTGCGCTTGGTCGTCTTGGCGTCCGCCTTCGTCTTGGCGGGCGTGACGGGCTTGGCGAACTCGTCAAAGACCGCGAGCGCCTCGGCGTGCTTGTCCTGCAGCTGCAGCACGAGCACCGCGAGCTGCAGCGCCTCTCCGTCGTCCGACTGTGCGTCTCGCAGCGCCTTGAGCAGCATCCGCTCTGCGAGCGCGAGCATCTTGGGCGGCGTGCCGCGGTGCTCGACCTGCAGCATCATGCTGATGGCGGCCCAGCAGACGTACTTGATGCCGCCGCCGAAGGCCTTGTACATCTTGAGCGCCGTCTGCTGCTGCTTGAGGAAGTCTCCGCGGCGCACGTAGGCCACGAACAGCGACTGGAAGTTGTCCTCCACCGGCGGGCTCGCGTGCGCGCAGGCGTGCTCGTACGTGGGCAGCATCTCGTGCTCGCAGCCGGCGAGCCGGAAGACGAGGCTCATGGTGCTCAGCAGCGTGTCGTCCGTCGGCTGGCGGCGCTGCACCTGGCGGCAGATGTCCAGCGCCTCGTCCACGCGGCCCGTGCGCTCCAGGCAGTGCGCCTTGAGCACCTGCACGATGTCCAGGTGCGCCACCTTCTTGTGCAGGCACAGCTTGATGGCCGCGCGGTACTGCCGCCCGTCGATCGCGTCGTAGATGGGCCGCACGTAGCGGCTCATGAGCCGCGCGCTCTCGTCCGCCATGGCTCCAAAGGGTTACGCACAGGTACGCGGGGCTGTAGGCGAGGTGGACGCACGCTCGGGGCGCTTGGAGACGCAGCGCAGACGCTCGGAGAGGCCGCCGCAGGTCGTCACCTGCTTGGATCGGTCGTCGCCACGGATTCCTTCCCCTCAGTCGCTTGAAACGCGTCGCGGGTTGGGTTCAGACCCGTTTTGCGGGGATGCTTGGCGGGTTCTCGACCCGTGTCGTCAGCTCACCATACGGGGATCGAGTCTATCCATCACCAGTACGCAATCCGCGGATCGGCCCGGGTTTCTGACTCGAGACCCGCCCGGCCCGGTGCGTGCGCTTGGAGCTCCACATCTGAATTCGACGGCAATGGCGATGCGGGCGGCCACCAGAGCGCTGCGCGGTGCCAACGCGCGGCTGGCGGCGACTCGCGCGCGCATGTTCTCGGACGCGCCGACTCCCGGGCGCGCGGAAAAGATGGGGGTGCGTGTGTTTGCGTTGGTTGCTGGCTGTGGCGGTGGATAGAAGGTGGTGTCTGACTGGATGACGATGATAATGGTGGTGGTGGTGGTGGAGCAGCCCGTGTCGTGGAGCGGCTTGGCGCTGGCGGGCGTGGTGGGCTCAGGCGCCGTGTACTATTACTACTCGGAGAAGGACCGGCTGCAGACGCAGAGTACGCTGGGCATTGGGCGTTGACAGTTGACAGTTGATGACGGAGGCGAACATCTGACGGCTGACGGTGTGCGCTGTGACTGACCGACGCGACGGCAGCGACGTCCAAGGTGACGTCGGTGGGCAAGCCGCTGCTGGGCGGGCCGTGGACGCTGGTGGACTGCGACTCTGGCCGCGCCGTGACGGACGCGTCGTTCCACGGCAAGTACACGCTGCTGTACTTCGGGTTCACGCACTGCCCGGACATTTGCCCGAACGAGCTCGTGCGCATCGGCGACGTGCTGGACAAGCTGGACGCGGACGGCAAGTCGCCCGAGGTAGTGCCGCTGTTCGTGACGGTGGACCCGCGGCGCGACACGATCGAGCAGATGCAGGTGTACAAGCAGGACTTCCACCCGCGCTTCAAGATGCTCACGGGCACGCGCGACCAGGTCGCGGACATCGCCAAGGCCTACCGCGTGTACTTCTCCAAGGCCGACGAGAACGAGGAGGACGACGACGACTACCTGGTGGACCACTCGATCGTCATGTACCTCGTCGGGCCCGACGGCCAGTTCCTCGACTTCTTCACGCAGTCGGCGCGCGTCGACGACATCGCCAAGAAGATCAAGGCGCACTTCTGAGCCAGCGCGGGCATCCCCGCAGCTCCAACGGGCAGCAGCAGTGACAGAGCTACTTACTACCCGTGATATAAAGGACAAATGCAGGCGCATAGCGACGCACTGGCACGCCGAGTGGCCATGCGGACGCCTCATCCAATTGAAGCGTTCGTCTACTGAGTGCTCGTAGAAAAACGATAGATGGCGTCTGTTTCAGTAAATGTTTGATTCCTAACACATATAAACGTAATATCTCTCGTTTTGTGCGCTGCATTGCGTAATTGCCGCGTTTGCGGTACCTGTTGGCGCCAAGGCGGCTCCAAAAACGCGCCAATCGTCACCTTGGGCAGCATTGGAACCGCTTGGGCCACCGCCTCGCGTTCGATCGCCTCCTCCGCCTTCGGGACGTACGTCGGGACGCACGCCGGGACACACGCAGCCATGGCCAAGCGGCGCAACGAGAACGGTCAGATGCGGCGCGAGGAGTACGAGGCGGCGGACGACGACGACCGCTTCGGCGGCGTGACGGCCGACTCGTTCTCCGTCGGCTTCGAGCGCGCCTCGGACTCGTCCATCAAGCAGCGCAAGATCGTCAAGGCGCGCATCGGCGGCCGCCCGCCGGCCAAGCCTGCCGCTCCGGCGCCATCCCCTGCGGCTGCCAAGGCGCCGGCGGCCTCAAGCACGAACCCGTTCGGCGGCTTCCAGGGACTGACTGCGAGCCAGCCGGTGGCCGCGAGCGCCAACCCATTCGCGGGCTTCGCGGGCCTCACGAGCGCTCCACCCGCCTCCCCCAGCGCTGCACCAGTCGCGCTGACGTCCAGCGCGATGAACGGCGCGTCGACTGCGGCGTCTGCCGGCGCCAAGACGTACCAGGAGGCCATGGAGGCGCTCAACAAGGAGTTCCTGGCGTTCGTCAACAGCCAGGCCAGGGAGAGCCCGAGCGTCAGCTGGGTCGCCGCCGTCAAGGTGCGTGGAGTGGAGTGGCACAGCACCGACGGACGGGAGTTGATCGTATGCTCACACTGATTGACTCGCCTGCAGGAGTACCTGGCGTATGCGGACGCGATCGGCGCCAAGCACGCGTCGACCCGGCCCGTGCCTCTGGAGCAGCAGAACAAGAAGGCGACGCCGGCTCCGTTCTCCTTCGCGCCCATGCCTAGCGCGCCGCTGTCGTCGAGTGTGACGACGCCCAAGTCGCCCGCCAATGGCTCCTTGCGGTCGGCCACGCCCTCGAGCGCTGCCAAGCCCAAGGAGACGTCGACGCCCGCGTTCTCAGCGGCCAGCACGTCGTCGTTCTCCTTTGGGTCGACTGACAAGGCATCGGCTTCTCCCGCCACCGCCGCGCCTTCGTTCTCCTTCGCCTCGAGCAAGAAGGACTCGACTGCTACGACACCCACCGCGTCGTCGTTCTCGTTCGGTTCGTCGACGAAGAGCACTGAGTCTGCCAAAGAGACGCCGTCCAAGGAAAAGAAGGACTCGGATATTGCCAAGCCAGGGTCGCGCTTCGGTGGGTTCTCTTTCGGTGGCAACTCGTCGAGCGCGTCGGAGGAGACCAAGACGATCCCGGCGTTCTCGTTCGGCGCCGCGCCTGTGTTCCCTCCGACTGGTTCTTCATCGACGGCGGCGACTTCAAGCGGATTCACTTTCGGCGGTTTGTCGTCGAGTGCTGCGTCACCGAGCACACCGTCGGCCACTCTTCCCCCTTCGTCCAAGCCGTTCAGCTTTGCTGCTGCCTCGTCAACCGCTGGCGCGTCAGGCACGAACGAGGACGAGGACGAGGAGAACATCGGGCGGGAAGAAGCTACCGTCATCCTCAAGGTATGGTTGCTGTGCTGACGCGTGCTGCAAGACAACACTAACAATTGCTTTAACGGATGCTGTTGTCCAGTCTGGAACGCCCGAGGAGGACGACTGCACGTTCGAGGTGGAGAAGGCCAAGGTGCTCGAGTTCAAGAAGGACGAGAAGCGCTGGGCCGACAAGGGCGTGCACCCGCTGCAGGTGCTGGTTGACAAGAAGACCAAGAGCGGGCGGTACGCGCGATCCTGTTCGCTCGAGTCGTGAGATCACCGTATGCTAACAACGAGGCTGTACTTTTCAGCGTCCTGATCCGCAACGAGATCGGCAAGATCGTGTTGAATGCGGCGCTGTACAAGGGCATCAAGCTCAAGCCGTACGAGACCAAGGGCAAGAAGACGGGCGTGCTGCTGTCGCTCCAGGTCGACGCGGCCGCCGGGCTCACGCAGTTTATTCTCAAGGTGAACGCCGCCAAGGTGGACGACTTGATCGCGTCGCTTGACAAGGCCGCCAACGGCGCCTCCTCTTAGACGAGTAGCTTTACCAGAACGCTTGGTCCTGGTCGACCGACAGACAGCAGCACATATGCATGGGGTCGTCGTTCAATAGCATCGTCCTTCCTCGAGTCCTAGTAAGATGTTCGTCGTAGCGTCTACCACAACGTGGCAGCAGTCGCAAGCGCAATGGAAGCGGCAACCACCAACAAGCTTGGCTTCCCATCGGGAGTGTCGGAGCTCCGTAGAGAGGCTGTTGTCGTCGCCGTACATTCTTCCGGTGTGTCGAAGCGCGCAGAGGACGAGCGGTTGAACTGGTCTTGACAAGGAACGAAGTAGTAAAAGCCAAGTTCGAACGATGGCCAGGTCACGTCGTACGAGTAGGTGACGTCCGAGTCTTCGAGATAGCGGGATTCGAGGCAGCCGTTCTGGTCCATCTCACCGACGAAGCACCCCATTTCCGAGAAATATGCTCTCCCAGCTTCGATGGCAGTGTCTTCGAAGTTGAAGACCAGGTTCTCCGAGCAGTAGGGAGCCGTCGTGGCGACACCCTGCCCCCAGTCATTTTCAATCGCCGCCTCCAACTCGAGGCAAGTGCATCCGGCTGGAGGGGAATACGCCAGTGTGGCGCTGCCGCTCAGCGCACCGCACATCGTCTCCGTCGAGGATGAGCAGCTGTCTTGGTTGACGCACCCAGACTTGCACTGCGTGTCCAAGGCCGGCAGCACTTGGTCTTCGATGGTCCCAAGCGCGTTGTCGACCTTGTCGATGTTCTTCGTCACCATTTTGCTAAACTTGCCGGCCTTCTTCAGCTCTTTTGCCGCCAGGGAGACGGTCGACACGCACGCGTGGACGGTTTGCAAGATCTCGCACCCCGGTTCTTGGCCGTTGAAGCCCTTCAAACAGTCCCGGAAGTCGGTGAACACCTCGTTGGCCTCGGCGACACCGAGGTCGATGATCCCATCGAGTTCGTCCGGCGCTACTGCCTTGAGCGCCTCGCCAAACGCCGGGATGACTTCGTCCAGGTCGATGGGGGAGATGGCGTTGAAGGTGCACTCAAGGGTGTTGTAGAAATTGATGCACTGCGTCTGGCCGTCAAAGCACTTGTACGACCCGAACAAACACGAATCGCCTGCCGTTGGTTCAAGAATGGCGACAGCTAGAGCGAGCACTAGTGTCTGGTGAAGGCTTCCAGGACGAAGCATCTTGGTCCGCTGGAGTTCTTGTACTTCGAAGCAACTTCTGGAATGGGAAGCCGAGCGTGCAGCACGACGTCTTGGTAGTTCTCCGCTCTCGAAACCACGTCGGCATCACCTCAAAGCGACCCAAGCATCTTGTCGAACTCGATAACGGCATTTCGGATCCAGTCACCAGCATTTTGATGAGGATCGTCCCCCGCAAATAGTCCAAGGCTGCAGGTCAGGCACTCTGGTCGCCAACGGCAACGGCACGCAGTGGTGAAGCATTTCACCACGAAAGAGTCACGACATTGTTGAGATCGAAATAGCACACGACCAGACCGCGAGGAGACTTGGTCCGGTATCTTGCTGCATCATTGTTCATGGAGCTGTATCTTCTTGAGCTTCGAGCCACTTGACGAAGAACCAGCGGTCGTGGATTCTGGCCTGCTGGAGGAGAATCTCTCGACTAACAACGCCAGGGTACTTCTCGAGCAGCCACTGCAGCACCTCGACGCGGTTCCCTTCGATCGCGCACGAAAACTCGTCGATGCTGCAGTGAACCACCTCGTTCACTGCTTCATCTCCTCCGTCGTCGACTTGGATTGGTCGCTGGAGATCGTGGTGTGCGTTCAACCACTGGAGCATGGCGAAGTCCCCGCTGGTGACTGCACTGTGCATGGCTTGCAGCGAGAACCCTTCACGTCTGTTCCGACTCAGCCACTCGACAACATCGAGGTGTCCGTTGGCTGCCGCGCCGTCCATCGGGTCGACAGTGTAGCTCTCTGTCCGGTGTGAGTGCAGCCACTGAACGACGTCCAAGTGTCCGTTCCTGGCTGCCTCGTTCATTGCTGCTGACGTGCATCCCTCGCTGCGGCTCGAATGGAGGAACTTAACCACTTTCAGGTGCCCCGAACCAGCTGCCAGGTTCATGGCAGCGGTGGTGCAGTCCTCCGTTCGGTTGTGGTGAAGCCACCGGACGGTCTCAAGGTGGCCGTTTCCCGCTGCAAAGTTCATCGCAGTGACTGAGCAGCCCTCGGGACGGTTCTCATGCAGCCACTGGACAATGGACAGGTAGTTCTTCATCGCCGCGCCGTCCATGGCATCGGTTGTGCAGCCTTCGGATCGATGCGAGTGGAGGAACCGCACGACGTCCAGGTGTCCGTTCATCGCAGCCGCATCCATTGCCGCCTGAGAGCAGCCTTCGCTCCGGTTGAAATGCAGCCACATGACCATCGCCAAGTGTCCGCGCTTGGCGACATCATCCATCGTCGTCTCGTAGCACCCTTCAGTGCGGTTCGCTTGGAGGAACATGACGACATCGAGGTGGTTGCCCTGCGCTGCCCAGTCCATCGCGTTGCTCGTACACCCTTCGTGTCTGTTGTCGTGGAGGAACTTGACGATATCGAGGTGTCCGTTGCGCGCGGCTCCGTTCATGGCTCGGGTGGTGCATCCTTCGTGTCTGTTGTCGTGTAGGAAGCGGAGGATGTCCATTCGTCCGTACTCCGCTGCCATGTCCATGGCTTTGGTGGTGCATCCCTCGGTGCGATTCTCGTGAAGCCACTTGACCACGCGAAGGTGTCCGTTGGCCGCGGCTTGGTCCATTGCGAACTGGCTGCACTCTGCCGTCGTGTGGGCTGTCGCCCCTGGCGCGTGCTTCCCGTACCAGTCATGTAAGAACTGCACGACGTGGAGGTGGCCCGAGGCAGCCGCTAGATTCATCGCCCACGCAGTCGGCGCGCACGTGGAGTGCTGGATCAGCCACTGCACCACGTTGAGATGTCCATACTTGCAGGCTGCGACGATCGGCGCGAACGACGTGCTCAGGCCTTCAGACGTGATGTCGAGCGCCCACTTGACCGTCTCGAGTCTCCCAACGCTGGAAGCCGCCACCACGACCTCGATCGGGAAGAACCGCGCGGTCTCCTCCTTCGACAGCGGCTGCAGGTGGCGGTAGATCCACTCCAAGGCGTCTCGCTGCCCTGTGTCGGCCGCACTGCTCACGACGTTCTCATCGAGCTGACAGCCAATGGCGTCGACGAGCTGCTGCATGAGGTCAACAGCTCCAACGCGTGCGGCGTACGCTATGGCGTGTCGAGCGCGCGCCTGCTTGTCCAGTTGGATCAGCAAGTCGTCTCTCGCCAGAGCGTCGATGAGGACGCGCGCGAGGCGCCCGTGGCCGCGAGAGATGGCGTCCGGCAGCGACCAGAGCGGCGAGACGTCGAGGAAGGCGGACACGAGGCGCACGACATGAGGGAGAGCGCCAGCCTGTCGTCCTGACGGTGCCAGCCGCAGCACCGAGCGGGCGGCAGTGACCTCATACGTCATGTGGCTTCCGTGGAGTCGGCGCGTGTTGTGCATCCGCCCGCCTGATTCGTCGGAGAACCTTGATGGGTTCACTCCTGAATCAGATATTTGAATACAATAATCAAGTTATATGCTCTCGATCGATACCTGATACTGGTATCTGGATCAGACAAAGCGTCAACCCAAACGAGTTCTCAATCAGACGCGTGACATGACGCACGAGGCTGCTGCTGCGCTCGCGGTGCTGCGCCTGGCGCCGTCAGGACGACAGGCTGGCGCTCTCCCTCATGTCGTGCGCCTCGTGTCCGCCTTCCTCGACGTCTCGCCGCTCTGGTCGCTGCCGGACGCCATCTCTCGCGGCCACGGACACCTCGCGCGCGTCCTCATCGACGCTCTGGCGAGAGACGACTTGCTGATCCAACTGGACAAGCAGGCGCGCGCTCGACACGCCATAGCGTACGCCGCACGCGTCGGAGACGTCGACCTCATGCAGCAGCTCGTCGACACGTTTGGCTGCCATCTGGACGAGAGCATCGCGGCTGAAGCGGCAGCTGCGGGACAACTCGAGGCGCTGCAGTGTCTTCATCGACTGCTGCAGCCCTTGCGCCAAGAGGAGACGCTGCGCTATTTCAACAACTCGACAGTCATCACAGCTTCACAGATCGGACACTTGGAGATGGTCCAGTGGCTGCTGGAGGTCAGATCCGGCGGAGCCTGCACGTCGTTCGCGCCGATCGTTGCAGCGTGTACCGCCGGGCGGCTGGACGTGGTGCAATGGCTCACAGAGCACCTGGACGCTCGACCGATGGCTTGGGGAATGAACATGGCAGCTACTGCAGGACACTTGGACATCGTGCAGTATCTGCATAGTCTTCGCCCTCAGGATGGATCGCCACATCAAGAGTTCTCGTTGACTTCCTGCTCATATATTGCCATGGACCAGGCTGCTGCCAACGGACATCTTCACGTGGTCAAGTGGCTTCACGAGAACCGCACCGAAGGATGCACCACCAAAGCCATGGACATGGCAGCGGAGAACGGTCGCCTCGACATCCTCCGCTTCCTGCACGAAAAC
>JAADYF010000795.1:0-13535 GCA_023338175.1 Phytopythium delawarense | reverse complement strand
GTACCTCATTGTGATCCAATGACGTCTTGGTATGACTGTGAGCCGACGCAAGTGCGCTTCGAAGACATGCTGGTGCGAGCGCTGCGGCCGTGGCCGCATGCGCTGTCCAGAGCCGGAGTCTGCATCTCTGCATCTCTGCATCTCTGCATCTCTGCATCTCTGCATCACTGCATCGACAAGTGTTCACAGGTGCCTTTCGAGGTGGCCAGTGGACAGCCCGTGAACTCGGGCATTGAGGTTGTCGCTTTGCGATGTTTTTTTTTACAGCGTAATCGCGATAATCTTAACGAACATGACGACTTCCAAAGATCACATTGTGTTGATGGTTGATGCAGGGCTATTATTACTCTTGGATTGCTAACACTATCAAAAGCTTTTCTCTATCTCGACTCTCGGAGAGGAATTCAACACCACTCGCACCCGTGACGTGCAAGCGTCGCTAGTTGCTGCTGGGGCTGCCGTTCCTGCTTTCGCTGCCCTTCTTGGCGTCGTCCTCGTAGTAGGACGTGCCGTACGCCAGGAAGAACTCGCCGCGCACCGGCACCTCCTTCCACGTCACGATGTAGAGCTGGTTGAGCACGATCGGGCTCGTCGTGTCCTGCGGGTTCTCGATCACGCAGCCAGGCACGAGGATGCAGTTGTTGTAGAAGCTCGACGCGTCCCAGTAAATGTCCGCCGGGTACTCGTACACGCGGTCGTTCGGGAAGCCGCCGACCGAACCATCCGCGTCCACGAGGCCGTCGAAGGACTGCAGGCGGTGCCCGTACTGGATCTGGAACTTCTCCACATCACGCACCGCGCCGTTCACAACCACGAACGTCTCACCGAGCTCACCGCAGCGCGCCACCTTGTTGAGACCGTCATGGTGCATCTCCTTCGTGATACGGCGGACACCGAAGATGCACACGACCGAAAACGCCGGCCACGCGTGCGACGATAGGTTGAACAGCCCACGGCCGGCGTTCGGGATGCCAGAGGCGGCGACGCCCACAGTGCCGTTGTCGTTCGTCTCCTGGTAAGTAATCGTGCTGAGGTCCACCTTCTTGAACAGCAGTTTGGGTGGCTTGGGGATCCGTCGCTTGACAGCCGCCAGCTCGGCATCGCTGTACTCGGGGCGTGGCGAGTTCGACTCGTCGCTCTCAGTCGATGGGGACGCGCTTTCCGTCTTGCGCTTCTTTCTGTAGCGATCACAAACACGCAGCCTGTCAGTAATGAAGCCTGAGATGCGAACGAAAGGTTATGAACGTACTGTCCGTCTTGGTCAAACAGCTCCGGTGCAAGCTTCATCTGGCGCGACATCATGCTCTTCATGACCGATGAATACGCCTTCATGGGATTCTTGGCGGCCACGGCCTTCTGGCACAGCTTCACCATGTGCACGGACGGGTTCGCAACCATGTGATGCCGGCAGCGGTGGCAGATCTCCCTGGCGATGCTGCACAAGTCCGTGCGCGACCGCACTTTGCCCAGCGCCTCACGGGCCATCGAGTCGAGCTTGAACACCTTCACCATCTCCTCAGCCAGCTTCTTCGAGTCCACGTTCGCCTCATCCTCGACCATCTTCGCGATGGCATCCGTCAGCGGACTCTTGGCGAACTCGAACGTCTTCGTGCGCCGCACCTTGCCAAACACAAACGCCGACGCGTTCAGGCACTTCTCCGTCTCCATCTTCTTCCAGATATCGTCCAGCAGCGCGCGGTCGATGTCCGAGACGGCGCGCGTGGCTGCCTGGTCCAAGTCCCACGTGCACAGGAAGGCTTCTCGCAGAATCGTCAACGAGTCCTTCTCACGCTTGCGCTTGCCGCTGCTGGACGACCCCGCCGACGACGGGTGGAGCAACCACGGCATGTGGACTTTCACATACTGATGCAAGAAGTACTCACCGTGTCGCCGACCACCCTTCTCGGACGGGTCCCAGTTGTTAAAGCGGAAGTAGCTCGTGTTCAGCTTACAAGCCGCGCCTAGCTCGTTCAGCTCTTGAGACATCGCGCGGCTCAGGTAGATTTCCCAGGGTCCAGCTTGGATGCCGTGGGTCTTCATGAACGTCAGCACCTCCGGAGACGTGCTGGGCTTCACAGGCGAGGTGGACGCGTCGGTGCTCATCGCTGCCTCCTTCTCTAGAATTTCAATCGACTGGTCAATCCGCGAGATGACATTCGACTTGGCCAGCGCGGCCGCCTCGTCCTCGGCGTCTTCTATCGGTTTGGAGTATTCTAAACCCCACTTGGTCCAGAACTCTAGCACCGCTCGAACACCAGTCTGACCCATCATATTCGCAACATCCAGGATGTCAGCTTCACCGATAGTCGTCAACACCCACAGCAGCAGTAGCGCAACGTACATTGTGCCGGGCATCGTCGGGAAGCTTCTGCACTAGCCGAAAGAGGATCTTCTCGAGCGACACCACGAGCGGCGACCCGCGCATCCGCTCATTGCGGTCCTGCGGCGGGAATCCGGCGCGAACGCACTTTATCACGTCGTGCACCACGTACAGGATATTCGCACGGCCCTTGGACGAGCCCATGTCATCCATCGTCTGGCAAAGCTTGTCCTGAATCCGATCGTGCATACTGTGGTGGCGAATGATAAAGCCGGAGCATATCTGCGCATTGAATCCGCCATTCGCGCGCGTCAGATCACCAATGCGCCACGTGCACGAGCGAGCAAAGGGTGGGTACCTGGATTGCGGAGGGTTTCGTGTCCAGCTGGTCAATGAGCAGGTCGAACTCGAGCATCGGGTCGCCAAACGTGCTCGAGATCGCCTTGACAGTAGACGCGAGCTCCTGCATGCCCTTCTGCCGCTGGTGCATCTTCTCCTCCAGCTCGGCATTCACCTCCGACGCGATAAAGCCGATCACGACGCCGTCACGGTCCGTGCACAGCGACTTGATCGAGTCCGCACTAGCGCCTGCAGAACCAAGTGATCAATCGGTCAGGAGGGCATTGCAAGCCGCAGGATCAGGCACGACGCAGGGCAACACACGTACCGGACTTGCGCAGGCGGTGAAGGCACCGCAGCCCCTTAAGCGCGACCGGCACAATCAGGTACAGCGTGAAGTCGTAGGTGGCGGCGGTGAAGCGCACGCAAAGCGCGCACTCGTGCTTCTTCATGTACATCTTCATTTCCTCGCAGTTCTTGGCGAAGAACTTGCAGAAGAAGCCCTTGGGCGGGATGGCCGACAGCTTGGCCTTGGTGCTCACGCTCAGCCTACGCGGGAAGTCGCGCAGCAGCGCGCGCTTCTCGGCCGGCAGACGGCCGGTTAGGTCGATCGACCTGCTCTGGAACTTGACGTCCAGCTTCCAGTTGTCCGCCATGGCCGCGCTCCGACGCTCGCTGGCTCTCAGGCTCGTAGGCTCACAGAACGAGCGGCAGGCGGGGTTGCACAGGCCTTGGGGCTCGTAGAGGTGGTGAGAGAACGCGCCGAGTTGCTGGCGGGAAAGTGCGCGGCTTGTGGACGAGAGTTCGCGGACACAGACGCAGCTTCTTGTAGCGGGACAGACACCGACGGATAGCCCACGAGGCGCTCGACGAGGTGCAGAAGGCGACGGAGGCGCGGGGAAGCGGGGGGCGGCGGGCGGAGGGGACGAAGCTGGCGCCTGTTCCCCGGCAGGTTCGCTCGACGCGCGCGCTTTCCTCGAGTCCGCGGTGTTTTACGTTGTGCTTCTGGAAGACTGGTGTGGTGCCGGGGAATGGCGACCCAGCAAAATAGCGGGAAATGCCAGGAATTAGGGTAATTCAGGGGGATTTAAGCTCCGATTTAGCGCAGGCATTCCTCCCCTCTCTCCCTCCCCACCGGTGATTGGACGAAATAGTGCATCTTGTCGCGCGGGATTGGTGGACGCGTTGCCACCGTGAGAAACGGTAGTTTCACACTGGTATTATGCTTTCACTATTGATAGCTAACTGGGTGACAAATTAACATTTCGCGAGCATCCCCTCATCATCCCCTCTTCAAATGTAATTCAAACTTTAAGATGCGAAATTCACCTGCTGGCCCTTTTTCTCACGAAAGTCCGCCGTGATTTGAGTTGGCGCGAAAAACGAAACAGAAAAAAGAACCCGCCAAATCCAACAAGCATAATGAGACCAAGTGAAAATCGAGCGCCATGAGACGTGTCCTTCATGGCAACATTGCACAATTGGCACCGCGACTGCTAGTCAATGCTATGAAAACGTCTTTAGGCCACATGAGTTCATCTGAAGTTCCTGACTGCGGCTGGCAGTGCCGGCGCTCGCTGGCCGACATCTTAGGCGGCAGAGATGCCGCGGATGATGCCCTCGGCGGTGCCCACGAGGTTGACGGGCGACTTGCCGTCCGTGATGAGGTACCCGTTGAGCCCGAGCGCCTCGAGCATCTTGACCTGTGCGTCGGGCCCGGCGCGTGCCAGCTCCACGAGCGTCTCCTTGCCCACGCTGGCGACCATCTGCTGGAACTTCTCGGCCTCGATTGACATGAGCTCGCGCTTCTTGCGCACCTCGATCTCGGCCAGCTGCGTGGCGTGACCCACTCCCATCTCGTGCTCTTCCTTGACGCGCGCCATCTGCGCCTCGTGTGCGATCTTCTCCGCCTGCGCGCGCAGCTCGGCTTGCCGGACCTGCCAGTCGACCACGAGTGCATGTTAGTCATCGGCGCTTCATCGTTGCCGAAGTAACCACTCATCGATCACTTACCGCAGCGAGGCCTTCGATCTCCGCGGCTTGGGCGGTTGCGCGCGCTCTACCGACGGCGGCGCCCTCCTCTTCAAGAGCGCTACATTCGGCAGTCAACTGGACGAGGTTCTTGCGCGCTTCCTCCGCCTTGGACTGGTTCTCGAGCTGTTGCGTCAGCAGCAACCCCTTGGCCTCTTCGTCTTCCTTCATCGCCTGCGACTTGGCTCGCGCCTCCTGAGATTTGGTCGTGATTTCGATAGCAAGCTGCACCGACTTCTGCAGACTCTGGCGAGTGAGTTGGTCCACCGGCTCGGCCGACTGGATGTCCACGTTTGTGATGCAGAGGTTGTTGGCCGGGAACACGAGCGAGTCGCGCAGCTTGCCGCTCTCTTCGGCTCCGAAGATGGATGTCCGGATGATTTGAGCTAGGACAAGGAGGAAGGTCAGCAACCCTCACCCAGTTCGGATCATCCATCGAATGAACAGTCCTCTCACTCACCGCTGTGCTTGTGGAAGTGGTCGAAGGTTTGCACGGCAACGGCGCCACGGATGCGCGAGGCGAGGGTCTTGCACGCGTCGCCAGTAAAGTCCTTGACGTTGAAGACCTTGGCCGCCTCCTTGTGGTCCTGCGTGTTCACCTTGAAGTGCCAGTTGTACGCGATTGTCAACGACAGACGCGCGTGGTCGGACGTCTCCACGATGATCTGCAGTATCCATACAAGCCGGCAAGGAGGGCACAACGTCAAACCTCATGCTGTGCCACTCAACTCGGTGCTCAACACCCACCTGGTCGCGCATGAAGTCTGGTCCGAGCTGGACGCACAGGGTTCGGATCACGTTGGGCTGCTTGGGCACGCCTCCCGACAATCGGAGCACCGTGAACTGCTCGTCGGGCTCCAGCATGACCAGCGTCGGGCCAAACATGATGCGCGACGACTTGGTCTTGTAGTCGTACACTTGGATGCCAGCGTTGTGCGGCACCTCGAACGTGACCACACGCGTTGGGTCACGCGCTCGACTCGACCGCTGGGGAGCCCACTGCCCGAGAGATGGCGCGTAGACCTGGCCGGACGCCGACGGGTCCGCAATATACGCCGAGCCGCTGCCCTGCGACGTCAGGAGCTCCTCGACCTCAGGTGGGAGGTACTTCTCCCACAACTCCTCGGTCGGCTGCAACATGTAGGTCTCGCCCTTGATGGAGCGCACCTGGCCGCTCTTCTTGTCGCGGACATATACTCCTGCGCAACACGAACAAAGCAACAGTTAGCCCGGTCTGCTGTTGGCTTGCTCCGTCCGTCAGTGTGTGCATGCGTACCTTCGTTCGTGTCGAGCGGGATCGCCTTGCGGATCTCCAATACCTCGACTTGAATCGGCGGAATGTACTCGCGCGGGCCGTGAATCATCCAGCGCTCGCCAGCTTCGCGCTTTACAGTCGTCGAGGAAGATTCCGACTCCACCTTGTCCTTTGTCGCCTGGCGATCAACGAACGACTCGATCGCCTGGAGCAATACGGCCTCGTCCTCGCCGAGCACGTAGATGTCATTGATCTTGCCGTTCTCCAGCAGCTCGCCAGGCTGCAAGAAGAAGCTCGTCTCACCCTGACGCAGCTCGCGAGTGCCTCGCTTCTGCACACCGTCGACCACAGGGTCCACAATGACGCAGTACTGGCGGTTCGTGAGCGTGATCGCGTCGACCGTCCCAACGATTGCCTCGTGCACATCCTGGACGTGGGTCTCCGCCGTCTCAGTCGTGATCAGCCACTCCTCGCCGGCGCGGCGCTTGATGTTGTACACATCCGTGAAGGTCTGGAGCGCGCACAGATGCAGCGCCTTGTGAACCGTCAGTGTGTGCGCCTGCAGCGTCTCCTCGAGCACTTCATCGATCTGAGGCAGGTACGCGCCAGGCGTACGCACAAGCCACTCCTCTCCAGCCTCGCGGTCGATGCCTAGCGCGTCCGTGCACTTCTTCTCCGCCCGGAACTTGAGCGCTTGGTTCTTCTTGATCACGATCGCGTGCACCGTCGACAGCACCTCCTCCTCGACGCGTGGAATGTACGTCGCGGGTCCGAGGAAGAGCCACTTGTCGCCGGCGACGTAGTCGTCGAACTTGCGCGTCGCGCGGATCACGAGCGCCGCGTCGGGTGGCACCACCAGCAGCTTCTTGACCTTGCCAACCTGCACCTCGCCCGGGTATAACGGGAACGGCTCTGCGAACTTGTCGAACACGCGGTACTCCATCTCTCCGTGCTGCAGCTTGGCTTGGTTGAACTTGTCGTGCACCACGCCGCCTAGAACACGGTGAACAAGGGGTGGTCAATTGTCTAGCGGGAGTTAAGATACGCCCCAGTCGAGAGGCGTCTACCGTCGGGCGACCGCTGCACGGGGTTGTGGATCTCGACGTAGTGCTGCGCCGGCAGCACGATCATGTCCTGCACGACCGTGAGCACGTGCTCGTGCTCCTGCCGCGTGTACGTGAGCGGGCCCGAGAGCACGCGCGACACGTTCGAGTTGGTGTCTAGCACGTGCACATACTTGTAGGGCGGCAGCCGGATCACGCGCGGGCCGCCGGCGTCCGGGGAAGAAGACATCGTGCTCGAGGGGGGAGAAGGAAATGGAGGAAGGCGGCGGCGATCGAGCTGCGGGGTTGCTGGCGGGTTCAAGACTGGCACGGTGTCGACAGCGACTGCAACTTGGATGAGGGGGATGAAGGTGTACCCAAACTAGACTAGTGTGGCACACACAATATGAAAACATTCTTCTGCACTTCAAGCGTGTCGCAGTGGGTGGGAAACCAGGATCAATTGGGTTGAAACGCCCTATTGTAGCGTGAATCATCGTCGCGCGCCTGAAGTAGCGTGCCGCGCAGCTGAAAATCCTGCGACAAGGATGCGCACAGCTGCCGAAATGTGTAGTCCACATGAGTTTTAATACAAACACCAAGATTAATCAGAGTGAAGGACCATTTTCGCGAGTGATCGTCACTGCTCAGGTTGAAGCGGTCACCGAGACACTCCAATGCTGTTGCTGGTGCTTCGCAGGCTCCTCATCCACGCCCATGCCACTGCGGTGCAGCGACGCTGAGGCTGGAGGTGTTGCTGTGCCGCCCCGCAGCTGAGCGAGCATCGCGACATGAGCGTCCAGACGGCTGGCGAGAGAGAGAGAGAGAGAGCCGACCGGCTTGAGCATCCCGCGCGGCTGCGTCGACCCGATCCTTCCCGCGTTCGCCATCGCCAACTCCAAGCTGATGCTCTGAGCAAGTGCAACAACAGCCCACAGCGATCCCAAGGCTGGACTGCAGCCCTTCGCGACATGACCGACGGTTGCTCACGCCAGCTCCTCGACCGTCAGCTCCACTTGCGTGCTGCCCATGCTGCTTCTCTTCGCCGGGCTTGAGCCGATGAACCGCTGCCACTGTGCTTCGTTGTAGATCAACCGCCTCTCGGTCTCTTCCCTTTTTCGCTCCTCCTTCCTCTGAAACGGCTCCACGACGGTCGATGTGTCGCTGCTGGATCCTCCTTGCGGCTGTTCAACACGCCAGTCTTGCTGGTCCGATGCTGTTGCTGTCGCTACCAAGGCGGTGTCTTGCTGTCGCAGTTGCCGCCACCGTCCTTTGTCCACTCGGACCCACCGATGACAGTCGCTCTCAATGTCTGCAATCTCGGAATCCACCGCTCCAATTTCACCGAGAGTCGTTTTCAGTTCCACGCCCCGCTTTGCTGGCGTTGGAAAAGCGAGCGCATCAACCGGAAGCACTCGCTTGCCGCGAACACTACGTGATCGTCGCAGGGCCTTTGGTATCAACGAACTCAACGCCGAAGTGTTGGGACCAACCGCCGTCATTGGTGCCGACTTCTTCCGGAAGGCAGCAATCTCATTGACCTCTTGCATTCTCTGTTTCTCTTGGAGTTCGTTCAGGAACCTCCACCGATCCATCACTTGAAAGCAGTGCAACCCCGATCGTTAACACCAAACATATCCGCAAAGACTCCATGTAGAGTGGCTGTGCCTTCTTACAAAGAGCTTGCTCCAGCTCGACCACCATGGCTTGATGCACAGGACTCGCCCCGCTCCGAGCGCGCGCTAGTGCCGACTGTTGCGTATACGAATCCTGTTCCAGTGCAGACATGCAAGCGAATCAGGAAGGAGTTTAAGATCGAGAAGAATACCTGGCAGGCTTGCCTGGAGGACGGACGCGCGGTGGCGTAAAAGCAGCTGCAGCATCTCCACGTGCTCATGCTGTACGGCCCAACGAAGAGCAGAAAGCCCTGCCTTGTCGATGCAGTCGGTGCGGGCACCTCGCTCGAGCAGAAACTGAGCCGCAGACAGCCGCTTCTTCCGGCACGCCGTAATGAGTGCGGTCTCTAGCTCCTGAATGGTGAGAAACGCATCGTCTTTAGGAGAGGTCGGCGACTTCAGTGCAAGTGCTCCACGCACCCTTGTTGTTGCATTGATGTCGGCCTTGTAGCGTAGCAGCAACCGCAGGAGGACGATACTGCCCCGCTAGCCTCCACATTCGGCCGTGAGCTTGAATCTTCAGCATCCATCCAACCGAATTGGCTCACCTTGGCGGCGTATACGATCGGAGGCACGCCCTGAGCGTCACACGATGGTCAATTACTGCAGCAGCTCCAGCTGGGCAACGCTAGTGACGTACTCGGTCGTCGCGAGCATTCACATCATAGCAGTCCAGGTCGAGCAATGACCTGTGTGGGCGATAAAGGACCAACAAGCAGTCGGTCAACATTTCAGAATCTGCCTGCGGCGTTGGCGTAGGTTGGCACGCACCAGATCAGCCACAGCTCATCCGGGTAGACGCGGGGTCTGTGCTGGTACTTTTGCATTTGCATGGCAAACAGATGCAGCTCATAGTCAAAGTCCTCCGCGGTCGGGACTGCTGCAATTGCCTGCTTCTTCGACCGACGCGTCATCGATGCAGGCGAGTTCGACGAGGTGGTGCAGGCCCTGAACGATAGCCTCGACCGTGCGCGTTGACTAAATTTAGTGCTGCAGCCTGCACGCGGCCCAATTGCAGCATCATGTTGATTGTGAATCCACGGGCTTGACCCACTTGTCGACTGAAACCTCGAGCGGTGTCGGTATCACTCGCGGGTTCGCTCGCGTTTGGCATCCGGCCCACAGTCGCGCGTGGAGCTGCGGTGCGAGTCGCTGCGCTCCCGCTTGCCCAGCGTCTCCTCCGCGGGCTTCTCGTCTTTGACCGCATCTTCCGTGTCCGCCGAGGCCAGCTCGCTCTCAGCCCCTGCTGAGGCAAACGGCACACACTTCTTGCTCACTTTGATCCCGAGGATGCCCTTGACGAGAGCTCCGGCGCCATCGACCGACAGGTTCAAGTGGTCCACGCTTGACCGCATGGCTGCGCGCATCGTGCGCCAGCAGTGCATCTCGTCCTTGTCAGGCCAGTAGTCCTCCTCAATACCGTTTGCAGGGTCCCACGCCTCCGTGAAGCGCTCCATGTACGACGACAGCGGCACTCGAGTCGCTGCAAGGCACCATCACACGTCAGTGACACAAACATAGTCTTCCATCGCAGACACAGACGACGCACCGCGACTGTCGCCCTTGATCCGATTGAGGATATGCGCGGGCTGCGAGCTCTCCGAGAGGATTTGCTCAAGCAGCGGCGGCGTAACCAGCTTGCGCTTGGGCAGCGAGGGCGTTCCGTCGGCCTCGCCCTCCGGCTCCTTGGGCGGGAACTTCTCATACGGCGGGCACTTGGCCATCTTCCACTTCATCCAGTTGCGCTCCCGCTCGAGTACCGACGCCACCATCTCGCTGAACCCCTCGCCGTCGGACGGGGTCTGCTTCAGCAGCGAGATCACGCGCTTCTGCAGCTCTGGGAGCTTGGACTTGGGCGTCGAGCTGCCCTGCGGCGCCGCCACCCGCGACAAGTCGTTGAACAGGATGAGGAACTGCGTGAGCACGCACTCGCGCAGGATCGGGTCGCGCAGTTGTAGGCGGAACAGGCGGCTGTTTGTGAGGTACTTGGGCTGGAAGAAGTGGTCGCCAGCCTCCGCTCCGCTGCTCCCAGCGGAAGGAGTGGCGCCCATCAGATCCCGCGTGCGCTCCAAGTCGTCCGGTGAGAACGCGTTGCCCTCAAACGCGGCCAGGACGACGTTCAGCTCGGCGAACTACAGACGGAATTCATCAGCTCTTCATCGGCAACATCGGGAGCAGTGCAAGCGGGCAGGACGTACGAACTTCTCCCAATTGTCGGCGCTCTGCGTGGCCAGGTTGTGCTGCCGGAAGAACCGCTGCACGCCCCAGAACGTGCGGTACAGGTTGTAGTCGATCGGCCCCGACTCGGCTTTGGAGCTCTTGTCGATCTGTCCTCATCGCCGCCACGTCAGTCGCGTCTACAGCTGCAGGAATGGCCGTTGAGACTGCCCAGACTCCCTCGCTCACCTCAATACCAGGAGCCGCGCTGGCGTCCTTGTCCACGTCGACCGCCTCCCCGGCGTCGAACGCGTTCTCATCTTCGAATGCGGTCACGTTCGTCACGTTAGCCTGGTCGTTGCATCCACACAACCGAGCGTTAGCGACGGCGAAGAGTCCGACAATAGCGCTGGCTGTCGCGGCGCCTCACCTTGCCCGTGAGGTTGACAGCAGAGCGCTCCGAGAGCGAGAAGGTAAAGGACAGGAAGACGAGGATCTTGCCGCAGAAGACGCTGTTGTGCGTCTTGGAAAGCCGCCGCAGCAGCGCGTTGCACATGCGCAGCAGGCACAGCGACGCCTTGGTGGGCTTCCCCTTGGTGATGAAGTGCGGCGTGGTGAGCTTGTCCTTGCGGGCCTCGAGCAAGTCCCAGAGCTTCTCGCAGACGCTGATGGTCTGTCCCTCCATGAGGTCCTCGAGCACCTTGTACGGCGCGTTGTTGAAGAGGAACTGGCCCACGACCCCCTCGATGCACAGGTCCAGCAGCGCCGGTAGGCCGATGGCCTCGGGCGTCGCGTCCGGCTCCGTCAGCAGCCGCCACGACAGGTCCTCCACGACCTTCTGCAGCGCCAGGTCTAGCACATTGTGCGCGAAGTCGTCGGGCCGAGGCGTGTCCAGCGATCGCTTGACGCCCTTGAGCGTGGCCGCGTGCAGCTCGCCGAGGCGGGCGAGCGCGTCCGGCTGCTGGAACAGGTCGCCTAGCGCCGTCTGCGCGCGTGTAGGCGAGACATAACGAGGGGGAAACGGCGTCAGAGGCGGGAAACAGGGGAAGAGCATGCGGACGAGCCTTCCACGTCGACAGGGAACGCTTTGGACCCGCGCAGGCGCCGGGAAGAGCACGCACCTCGGCCGACCGCTCGAGCTCCAGCACCATGGTCGTTTTATCGATCAGGCTGGCCAAGACCAAGAACGAGATTGTACCCTCATGGGGTTACCCATTCATGGGTTACGCGAGCGGGGGGGGGTACAATCTCAGATTTTGGCACGCTGTACCGTTTTCATGATTGAGTGTGTGGGCCACACAAATGTATCTTGGGTAGCCGCACTGGTGATCATGAAGAAAGCACGAAGAAGCATTGGTGACGGCCGCCAATTTCTCGCTCGTGCTGCCATTTGTTTTGGGCGGATGGATGTTGTTAAATTGGTTTCTCGAGCGCTGAGCAGCGGCTGTTTGACATGGAAAAGGAGGGTGAAGTGTAGTTTGAGTAGTTTGGATCGACTACTGGAACCGTCTCGGTGGCTGATTTGGGCGGTTCCGGGGCCATCCAGCACCAGCTGCTGTCGTCATTTCCGATAGAGCAATGCACGTCGAAAGAGGACATGGAAGGATGAAAGGATGGCCCGTGCCATCATGGAGTTCCTTGCACAGTCGATTTCAGACTGTACTAAAACTTGCATCGAAATGCAAGCTTGTTTCACAGGGAATGTTGCGTGAATGAAGCAAAAGTGTGACCTTGAGAAGTACAGATAGTTTGAGATCGAATGAAGACAAAGAGATGAGCGGCAATGTCAAAATACTAAAATATAAATTCCGGGAGGTTTTTAAATCCATTGACCTCCTTACTCCAGCTGCTCTGGATAGGATCCAGAGAATTGCAAGTTTGATTCCAATTTTTGAATTGAACGGCTTCAATCAAAAAAAAATAGATCAAAAGAGACTCATCTGAACATCTGATTGAACATCTGATTGAACAAATAGAAATAAAAGAGAGCATGAAAGACCTCGTTCCTAAGATTTTGGCCCTAACGAGTGCCCTCGCGAGTCGCGCTGCGAGTGACTCTGCGAGCCGAGCTGCGAGTCGCACTGCGCGTACGCTTGGCAACCGGCTCGGGTGAAGCATCGTCATCTTGATGACCGCGCTTGCGTGAAGCAGCAGTCGGAGCAGCAGTCGGAGCAGCAGTCGGGGTAGAAGTCGGATTGGCAGTCGGAGCAAAAGTCGGAGCAGAAGTCGGAGCAGCTGGCGCGTTGAGGTCCTCTGATTCTTCGTCGTCCTCGCTCTCGCTCTCGTCGGGGTCGACAAGAGGCTGCGCCGGGGTTTCTTCTTCGCTCTCGGTCTCGTCGGGGTCGATTAGGGGCAGCGCGGGGAAGTCGTCCTCGCTTTCGGTCTCCTCGGGGTCGACGAGAGGCTGCTGGGGGCGTAACACCTGAACGAAGCTCTGCTGCCGGTGGAAGCGGTAGCGGTCAAGATAAGCAGCGTATAGGCGTCGCTCGGCGTCGTCGAGCGGGCCGACGAGAAGAACGTTCCGGACGAGATCTTCCTCCCACTCGAATAGGTTGACGGCTTGTAGCAAGAGTTCTACACGGCGCCATTCAGCAGCGGCCTGACGCGTGTGATGGAAGTCGTTGAAGTTGGAGAACATCTTGGAGGCTTGGAGTAAATTGGGGAATGACAACCTCATTGCGTCGCGATCTCCGGCGGCTCAGGCGAGTCTAGGG
>JAADYF010000794.1:0-13553 GCA_023338175.1 Phytopythium delawarense | reverse complement strand
TCCTGCAGCGGCGAGTTGCCGCCGGTCGTGGCCATCACGGTGGGTCGGGGGTGGGGAGCGGCCGGTCGGTCGGTCGGTCGGTCGGTCGGTATCCGATGCGGACGGACCCCAGGCGGATCGTGTGCGCGGGGCGAGCGAAATCTGCAACTGCGGTCGGCCGGCCATCCGGCCGGAGCCCAGCATGGCTCCGGCGTCCAGCGTCCAGAAGTCAACGAGTGCGACGGTCGGGAACCGCGCGGAACATTCCGTATTTTAGCAGGTTACAGTTGTGCACACGCGAAATGGGATTGCAAAATGGGTCGCGCATTGTGCACATACTGAATGCAAGTGTATTGTCGACCAGCAGACCACCTCTCTTGATGCAGCGCCACCCATCCGGACGCGAGCCATCCAGACACAGACAGACAGACAGACCGACGGCTTGGCTTCTCTTCTTCTCGCTGTCGCCACCTGCCCAAAGGCTCGCGAGCGCTTCCTCCAGCTCGCTCGCCCCCCCATCGGATCAACCAGTACAGTAGCGCGCCTGGGAACTCGATCGAGATCCGCGCGTTGCGTTTGAAGTTCAGGAGGAGCGGAAGGTTTCCCTGGATCTTGTCTTGCCGCGACAGTGTCTCGGTATCAACCGCAACATGCGGCCACACCCCCGGGAAGCCGCCGCACCGAAGCCACAAGGACACGCTATCGGCACCCTTCACTGATGGGTGACGCGGGTTTGACCCTGTTGCTGGGCCAATGACGCGGTAGAGTTGACAAGAAGCGACTCACCAGGAAGCACGGCGACTGACTGACTGGCTGGCTCCTCGACTCGGTTGGCAGTCCGGCGTCGACCGCTGGATTCTCGCCATCACCACACCTGCCAGCGGCGGCAACCCACGCCCAGGCGGCTTCGCGGCACTCACCAGCCACGTCGAGGTGTCCGAATCGAGCAGCGATCGCATGCGGTCGCGTCGAACCTTGCAGTTGCACATGGTTGCAGAACCTACAGTCGGGAGGGTTCGCCGTTCTCGCGGGTTCCATGAGAGGCCCGTCGCTCCTTCTCCTTGTTCTCCGCCAGCGCAGACGAAGAAGATCATCGCCGCGAGCCGCGACTGCTCGCGACTACCCACGACCGCCCGCGGTCGCGGTCCTTTGAGGCAAGCCCATCGGCGTGGCGTGCTGGTGGGTGGTGAGTCCGCGGCATGTCACCGAATTGGGCACGAGGAACCGGTCGGACACGAGGAGGCGTCTCCACCAAAAGCAAGCCGCCGCATTGCGCACACCTCGCGATAAGCAATCCGCGCGATCTGCCTGACTCCACCGTGGGAGTGCAACCGAGACGAGGTTCCGCTTGCCGCGGTCAATGCGACCGCGAGGGCGATTATCCCACCGTATTCAGCCTTGCGGCAGCGGAACCAGCGGGCACGGACGAACCCAGGGTGGGTTCGCAGCAGTCCGCGGCCGAGGCGACTGAGACGGCGCCGTGCCCTCTCCGTCACTCGCTCGGGTCCGACTCGGCGGCAGTCGACCGAATGGTTACGTTCGAGACTGGAAGCAGCCTCGTCAACACCGCCCGCGGGTATCCTATCTGACGTGGCTCCAGCACGATGCGCACAGCACAACACTCGATGATCGTCATGCTGACGCCGCCCGCGGTTCTGACTCAAGCAAACGGTCCCGGTCCCGAGGCGGGCTTCTCCGGTTGTGCAATAATATTATATATAAAGCGACATTGAACAGAATGAGCGCGCGATTTTCAATTGGTGGATCACGACAAATCTGACGAGTCGCACAGCTGAAGATTTTGGGGCGCGCAAGAGAATCTCGTGCCGTGAACCAAAGACCTCGCGACGAACCGTGCAGCGCATAAAGACCCCGGGCCGGTGATGATCCGCGCACGGTCGATTGCCTGTCCGTTGATTGCAATGGCTACATTGCCGGGGGTGTGATGAAAATGCAGCCATGAGTCCATCGGTCCTTGGCGCGCCATCTTTGCTGGTGCCGCCGCCATTTCTCTCCGCGATATCACCCGGCGCCGCGACTGCCGGCTCCCTCATTCACGAGGCCGCGGGCGAGGTGGTTGCCTTGTCATTCACGCCCCGGACGGTCTCCAGAACAGCTAAACCCTTTCGTTATCGACATTTCGGCTGTGACGTCATTGGATCCCGGATCCAGAAAGAACAGTGCTCTGGACTCCAGCACACAGCACCTCCGCAATGCGGTTACGACCGGCTAATTCGTCGCTATCTCATTACTCTGTGTGTCCAAAACACAATGCGCACTGAAACGAGTTGGTGTTCTGCATGGTGGGTGTTCGCTCCACTTCAAGCGTTTATTATGAGGGGCGGACTTGTATCCGAACTGGACGCCAGCGCGCTGGGCGGAGCGAATGCAGTGTGGTCGGCGCTGCTGGCAGCAAGTTCGTCCGCCCTGCCGACCGCCGGGGGCTCGTTGGTCGTTTTTCGGCGCAAAGGGAGATCGTCATCAATGACGCGCACTTTGGCGGAAGCGCTCATTCGGAGGAGAGAAGTGTGGAAGGAGGCAGTGGGCAGGCGGGACCAGGCGTGTCTGGCTATAGCAGCGCGAGTACAGGCCACCACATATCGGTTGGCGTCTATGATCACTAGTGTGCAGTGGATGGGCACCGGTCCTCGCGAACGTGGCGGTCCAGACGCGAGACGCGACCGACGATCTCTTCGTTGACCACGATGGTCTCCGTTGCGTCATCTCCGCCAGCGTTGGCGCGGTGCCTTTGAAGCCTCGAACCCCACGGCCGCACTGAGCTTGTTGTCTGCTTGATGCCGTGCCCAGCCACGCGAGTGGCTAAAACCGTGTCTAAAACCACGCTAACAATAGCTAACAATAGCCTCAAGGCGCTCTCCACTGCCCCACCGTCGCTCACAGCCTCCATGCCGCTCCCGACGCCTCCGGACTCGCCGCTAGCGGTCGGCAACCTCGTGTGGCTGCGCTGGCTCGGCGCGTGGTACATGGCGCGCGTGGCGGACGAGGCGACGGACGCGGAGCGCGGGCCGAGGGTCCGGCTGCACGTGTTGGGCGAGGGCGAGGAGGCCGACAAGTGGCTCGCGGCCGACTCGCCGCTGCTGAGCGCGCTGGACGAGCTGCCGGCGCCTGACGCTCGCGTGGGAGCGCTGCCCCGCTGCGGCGACTGTGTGCAGCTGCTGGTCGCGGACCGCGCGTTGCGGCCGCGGCTGGCGGGCGGCGCGGCGCTCGTGGGCCGCGTGCGCCACGTGCTGGTGCCGCGGGACGCGAGCGTCGTGGACGTCGAGCACACGGGCGACGACGACGGCGGGTGGACGCACCGGACGCTACACGTCGGCAACGGATACGTGCGTGGCGTCTGCTGTCTATCTGTGGAGCGATGGGATGAGTGGGGCGACGCCGCTGACCCTGTGTCCGTAGCTGCGCGTCATCTCCGAGGAGACGTTCGAGGCACAGCGGCGGCGGCTGCAGCGACCGGCGGATGCTCCGAACCCATCGACGCACGGCTAGAGGCGCGAAAGCGGCCGCCCGCTCTGCTTGTTTAACGCGACACAACTCCTCTCCCTGCTACCACTCGTCCGCTCGCTCGTCCGCCCGTCCGACTTGTCACTCGTCACAGCACGCTGTCCTTGTCGCCGCCGCTGCCGCTGCTGCTGCGTCTCCTCGCCTTGGCCGAGAGCGACCGCAGCGACGCGCGGATCGCCGACAGCGACGTGGGAACGCCCAGCGTCGTCGACACGCGTGGCTGCACGGGCGGCGGGACGAGGCCGAGCCCCGCTGTCAGGACGCGGCCGTGGTCCAAGCGCTGCACGGGAGCGCGCCACAGCTCGGCGTCGGCGTTGTCGTCGTCGAACTCGTCCAGCGAGAACTCGTCCAGCGACTCGATGTGCGCCGTGGGCACCTCCAGGTACGGGTTGTGCGGCACGGGGCGGAAGCGGTAGCCGACGGCGAGGAAGAAGCCGAGCGACGCGAGCTCGCCGCCGAGCACGGCCAGCCACGTGGCGTTGTACGGCAGCGAGGCCTGCAGCAGGTACAGCGCGATGCGCGTCACGTAGATGTACGCGACGACGAGCAGATAGAAGGCGCGGAACTGCGTGAGCTTCTGCAGGTTGACGTGCGCCTTGCCGTCCGTCAGCGCCGCCTCGCGCAGCTGGCGGATGGACCACATGACGGGCAGCACGACGCAGACGCAGCAGAGCAGGTCGAACACGCGCAGCAGGCCGCGCCAGGTGCCGTTGGCGCGCGTGCCGGCCGCCGACTCATCCACGAGCACCATGGCCGTGTTGCTGAGCGCCTGCAGCACGAGCACGACCGAGAGGATCGACTTGTCGCGCGTCGACAGGTGCGGCTTGAGCAGCGACCAGCCGGCGCCCAGCAGCGCCAGCGCCGCGAACAGCAGCGCGCTCTTGAGGAACGCCAGCGCGTAGAAGACCTGCGTCCAGCCCGTGAGCGTGTCGCCGTGCCGCTTCATGTACAGGAAGCGCATGGCGTCCGCGAACTCGCACGCCGTCTTGGCCGCCAGCAGCAGCGCCATCACGTGGTGGATGCGCAATGTGCGCTCCGGGTGCCTGCCCAGCAGCCGCAGCCACTGCGCCGCCGCCAGCGCGAACGCCAGGCTCGCCGCCAGGTACACGACCGGGAGCGGCGCGTCCCCCGCCGACAAAAAGTCCTGCGCGCCATTGCGCAGCGTCGCTGTCATCTGCCGTCAGGATAGAAAGGAGGAGAAGCGCATCAGTGCCCGAGTCGATGCGAGGCAGGGCCGGGTGCGTCCTTGGCCCACCTCGAAGGACAGCTCGACGTCGGGCGTGCAGCGCGCGAAGAACAGGTAGTAGAAGCCTGGCCGGAAGCGCGGGTCCGCGTCTGCCACGGCCCTGCTCACGTTCCTGCGGCCGTCCACGCGTCAGCCCGTCGGTCCGTCTCCATTCCCGAGTCATGAACGCGTCGCCCGACTCACCACGTCGACCGGTCCGCGAGGTCCACCCAGACGTCCTCGGAGCGGTTCTGCAGCACGCAGCCCGGCCCCACACTGCTAGAGAGCATGCTGTCGTCCACTGGGTCAGCGCCTGGCATGGCGTCCACGGCCGCGTCCACGTCGGGCGCGTCCGCGAGCGCCAGCGTCTGCCACAGGTTGTCCTCCTGCCCACGACCGGTCCCAGTCAGTCCTCGCCGTCCGCAACCCCGCAGATACCAGCCGGACGGACGCACGTGCACAAAGAGCAGCCCAGCCTGCAGCTGCGCGTCGCGCGCGGCCTTGTCGGGCGACGAGAGCGGCGCGTCGGCGCCCGTGTAGTCCACGCGCACGGCCGAGACGCGCACGTCCAGCGCCCCGCGCGCGCCGAAGCCGAAGCGCTCAAGCAGGAACTGCGGCCGGTCCTCGCGCTCGAAGCGCCAGCGCTGCTTCATGGCCGCGGCCGGCGCCAGCAGCAGCGCCAGCGCCAGCGAGAGCAGCGCCAGCGACCGCCGCCGCCGCCTCCGCTGGTCGCCCATGCCGTTCCTTCCCGTCTTCTTTGTTGGGAAAAACAAGTGTGAAGAGGCCCAAGCGCTTGAAGCCGAGCGTATTCGTCACGGAGCGGGCGGCACCGCCACCTCGAGCTTCGCCACGAGCGATTCTCGCCGCCAAAAAAATAAATCGGGGCTCCACAGGAGCTGAGCTTCGTGGTCCGTAATAACTGATGCAAGTGGCGTCTCGGGAACAGGTTTCTATTCCGGTTTAATACGTCCACTTTGTTGTGTATCGGTATACCGATAGCTTCCATCTCACCACCGGTACAACACCGGTAATAGAATGCGAAAGCACGATCCGTTTCTATCCGTTTCTATCCCACGCAAACGGCAAACACATACAAAATTCGACTCAAAGCGACCTTCACTCTGTTCCCGTTTGGCCCCTCATTCGATTGCCAAACGGGAGCGTTTAGAAACGGGAGCGTGCTTGTACCGAAAACATACCGGGTTTTGAATTCGGTATGTTCCATTTTTTTGGGGGGGTGCGTGATCATCACGCACAACGCAACGACATTCTGGAAGAGCGGCGGGCGAGCGAGCAGCGGACGATGGCACCAACGGGGATGACGGACAAGTCGCGGGTCCACCTGTCGGATGACGATTACGCCTTAATCGTTGGTTGGCTCGAAGAGCCCGCGAATTACCTCGCGATCAGCGAACCCTCCAAATGCGCGGCGACTCCCGACGACAGCAGGAAGCAGACGAAGACAGCCGCGTTTGATCGTCTGGCGGCGCACTTTGCGGAGAACACGACGAACCGTCGCCTGAGGGATATGTCCGGTAGCCAGATGCAGAAGCGCTGGCATCGGTTCAAGGCCAGGTTTGACTATGCCCACAGGACAATGCAGAGCACCGGTTTTGGGGTCACCTCGGACGAAGCCAAGATGGGGATCAGCGTCGCCGACAAGCTGAACAAGATGTGTCCTCACTTTGAAAGGATGGAGGCGGTTTTAGGCGCAAGAGAGAATGTAGCCCCAGCGAGAACGTTGCACCTCGGCGGAACTGTCGACGGCGCAGGAAGCGCCTGGGACTCCCAATCGCCTCGATCAGGCCACGAACAGTGGAGATGACGTTGGTACACCAGCTCGACCGACACTCGCAGACAATGCACTCACCCGCCAGTCTGAGACCGTGGTGACGCCCTCGAGGGAGTCGGCCGACAAGCGTGGTACCGTTGTGGCTGCGTATGCAAGAAGCTCCATGGCTCGGACCGACAACTCCAATGCGCACCTGGCATTCAAAGAACGGCGGTGGCGCGAGGAGATCGAGGACCGCAAGCGCCAGCGGACATTCGAGGAGCGGCGGTGGTCCGAAGAGCTCATGGATCGCAAACAGCAGCGCGAGCTAGATGCCCAGACGCGCGTGCACGATCGCAAGGTGCAGTTCAAGCAGCAGTTGGCGCTGAAGCTGATGGATCAACACAAGTCTCCTTCGGAAATCAAGAAGTTCCTGGACGATATGACCAGAATCGGCTGTTTGTAGGAGGCCAAGATGGCAACGTCGATGCTCGCCAGTTCGCTGGGCATCACAAGGATCACGTGTGTTTGTGCTGCCTCTTCGGCGTGCTCAACTGACAACGTCACACCACAGCCATTGGCTGCGGCCCTGACCAAGTCCGCAACATGTGCAGCGAGTGGGCCAGGCCGTCGCACCAATTGGCCGTCGGGAGCAGCCGTCATGACCAGATATTCCTCCTGATGGACCACATCTACAAGCTACAGATCAGGACCGCAGATTCTGTCCCGCGATGCCGCCCTTGCGCACGCACGACGCAGACCCGTCGCTTGAGAATGCCGGCCTGTCGAAGCTGAACCACGCGGACGAAGAGCGGCTACGCGCCAACACGCTGGGAGCATTCGTCGGTTACCACAGCGCCATGGCGACGGCGTCGGCTGCTCCATCGCCTTCTTCGCCGCTGTCTTCATCGACGCGAAGCAACGAGCTTGTGAGCGGCATCTGCCAGTATCTGCAGACCACGAGTGCTGCTCCCGTGGACAGCGAGGGTGGTAATGCATCTCGAGCCCTGCCGATGAAGCTGCCGCCACGCGAGCCGCTCGTGTCGCTGATGCGCGCTGACAGCGAGGCGAGGACGTTCATGCGCAGCAAGACGTGCGACGAGCTGCACACTCCTGGGGAACGACCGTCGCCACTCCGCGCGGCCAAGCAGACTTTTTTTGCTGCGGCAGTGCGGCTCGAACGAGGTCGAGGCCCGGTTCGAGGTACTCGTGCGGGATGCCGAGCGATAAGAGCAAGCACAGCAGCGGCGCGCAGAGGAGAAGGCGCGCGCTTCTCGCCGACCGAAGCGATCAAAAGGGAAAGCAGACGCTGCGCAGCAGCAGTCGACCCAGCTCTCGACGCTCGAGCGGTTCCTGCATCGCCGGCTCTTCTTGTGCCTCGAGGAGATTATCGTGCTGTTCGCGCAGCGCAAGACAGAGGAGTGCCGGTCCAAGATTGCGCGGTCCAGCACGACTTGGAGTCGTGTGTCGAGCCCGAGCGCTTCAGCAAATGGGAGGTACCGACCAGTACGCTGACGCTCGCCATGCGGGACAGCTTTTATCTGATGCTGCTGCACGACCTGTGCCAGTTCCACGCGGTCGCGTCTTCCAGCAAGAACACGCGCGACGGCACGCGGATCACACAGCTGCGCCTACTCGTGTAATACACGTGGGGTAAGTGCCGGCAGACCGCCGTTCATGATGACGAATGTGATACTATGCAGGATGCCGTGCTGACTAAGGCGCTGATGCTACCGAAAGATATCGCTTTCAGCGGCAGACTCTAGCAAGGGCCATCAATACTGCAGCTCATTGCTTTACCATCCTCTCTTCCACAGGATACCACCCGGCTGTCTCGCAATAGCGATTGCTCGTTTCTTCACAGCGCGCCGGAGGAGGTAAGGATCCTTGTCTTCGTCGACTTCTTCATCACTGCTGTCAACCTCGCTGAATTGTTCGTCCTCGTCCGTATCCTCGGCGGAGGCTTCTCCCACACATCGATAGTCGCCTTCCTGTGGATCTGTGTCCTCCCACCTGTCACCGAGCGTATGGAGCATGTTGTGGAGCACCACGCACGCTTTGATCCACGCGAGTATTTTCTCGAGACTTCTGACGTCTTTGATTGGCACCCGCAGCTCGCGCAGCGAAGTCCAACGGTTTTTCAGCATCCCAACAGTTTGCTCGTTCACGATGCGGACATGAGCGACGCAGTTGTTGAATAGCGCCTTGTAAGCACCTTTGTCGCCGATCTTGTAGCTTGGCAAGATCGTGTTCATCTCCATGTCTTTTGGGTATGCTGAGTCTGCGAGAAGATACTGCCCCTCGTCGAAGTAAAGCCGCTTGTGATTCGAGGCTGCGATGTCCATCGACTCGTAGACAGTCGAGTCGGTGCACGAGCCTGGCCAGCCGGTAGTGAAGGCGATGATCCGCTGGAGATCATCGCAGACCACTTGCGCATTGAGACTGTATCTCTGCTTTCGATCCTTGTAGCATTCGCCGTCGGTCGCTGGCTTCTGGAAGAGGGGGAATGTTGTGCCGTCAATAAACCCAACACAACCATCAAACCCCTGCTCCGACATCCGACTTGAAATCCTCCGTCGTTCGTGCGCAGAGGGCCATCGGACGTATGTCGCGGCGCAATCCCCAATTGCTGTAACCGCTCGCGTTGTGATCTGATCGCACGCAACAGGCGAAATCCCCCACAGCAAACCTGTGCGTCCTAAGGTCGCGCCGGTTCCGTAGGTTGCCAGGCGGTCGAGCGTAACCGCAAGCTGCATCCAAATGGGTGTGCGCAGGCGGGAACTCTGGAACACTGGATGTGACTGGACTTGGGTCAGAACCCAGTCGAAGCACGCCCTGGACATCCTCGTGATCTGCCGGAATATACTGTCAGGCAGATCCATGAAGTTGTCACGAAGAAAGCCGCTCCTCGGAGCCGGGTGGAGATACAGTCTGCCACTTGATTCAGAGACGACGAGGAGCTCGGCGAGTCGGTCCAGCTCGGTCTCTGATGCACGATCGTCGAGGAGACAGCCCCCGTCTTCCTCCTCGTCCATCTCATCGTTCATTGCTTGCTCCATGGCGCAAGTAACGTCTTCCAAGATGAGCTGGCGCTCGCTCTTGCGCGGCATTGCGTAGCGCACTTTTTAGGAGGCTTGGTGGGTAGACGGCAGTAGAGACTGGCGCGCGCACATGAGCCATCACTTCAACGTTAGACTCGAGAGTTGAGGCAGCCAGACACCACGGAACGAACCAACGCAGCGACTCGCTCGCGGAGCACTTCCTGAGGCTCCACCCCAACAGTTTGAGTGCTGAGCCAAATTGGCGCAGGATGCCACTCGAATAATGGCTTTCATTTCTAAAAATCGTTTCCAAGTAGTTTCTACCGCTTCTAAGACGCTTCCAAATCATTTAGAGATCAAGTACGCGCACACCGCGACGTTCCTGCGAACGATGATTCGCTATAAAACCGACGATATCGGACCATCCACCAATCCGAGACCAGAAAACTCCACAAATTGAGAACGACGGTTAGAGTTACGAACATCTCTATAATCAAGCAGGTCCGCATGGCGGATGCACATGCCGATGTTGACGAGGCATGACCGCAGATTCATGCTCGCAATCCCTTCCCACTGACCGGGTGACTGGCAATTCGTAGCTAGACGGCAATGCGCGTGGCGATGCTGATGAGTCGAGGACGCGCGCTGGCGCGCGGCAAGATGTCCAAGGCGGGCGGCGCGCAGGGCCACGGGCGGTGCACGCGACGATGCTGCCCTTGGGGCACGTTTGAGGGGAAGGTGGCGCTGGTGACGGGCGGCGGCATGGGGCGCGTCGTTTTACTCCTGCGGGACGCGACCTGATGTTTAGTTAGACGGATCGACAGCCCGAGCGAGGTGCACCGATCGAGCACGCACGCACCTGGGTGAACGCCACCTCGAACCTGTCGGATGACATGGCCGGCAGCTGGTTGCAGGTGCTCGAGATGTGGCGGAGCAGGTTGGACTCCATCGGCGCGTCTCCTGTGGAGCAGAGCGAAGCGTCAGCATGGGGGGAGGAGGACGCCAAGACAGCAAAGCGCCGTGCGGCGGACCGTTCTTCATGACGTGAAGGAACTTCAATGAAGCCGTCGCTTTCCCGCAACAGTGATTGCTCGTCCAGCTGAACTCGCCTTGTTAACATGACCATCACTCTGTTTCATTTGGACCTTTTCAGTGAGCATTTCACTTGATTATGGATGCTTCACTTAACTTTGGCATCCATCACTCCGGTTATCGTTGCCACTGTCGGAGGTCGCGCGAAGGTCGCGCCTAACAGATCGATTCGAAAAATGAAGAGAATGTCGATTTGACGAGACGAAAAGCTCTCGACCAATCAACGACCACGATTCTCGAAACCAATGCTCCGATGCAAATTTGGGTTTATTGGGTGGCCCACATCAATATGATGTGGGTCACACCCACAATGAGCTTGTCGCGCTCAAAACGCGTCGGATCGGGCGCCGCGGATCCTCTTGCCTTGGGCTCGCGACGCTTCACATGCCGCAAAGATCGCGGGCTCGTGGCGATCCATGGCGAGTCGCTGCTGCCCCGGCGGTCGGTCGGTCTCTGCTGCTCCACTGGCGTCCGCTGGTCGCTGTCTTTGCTCCCCACAGCTCGACACGCTCGAGCACACGACGCGCACACGACGCGCACACACCAACAGGCCCGAAGGAAACGCCTGCCTGCCGGGCGACGAGTGCGAAGCGGCGAGGCCACCGCGACTGGTCGTTGCGCGCGTGGACAGACAGCAGGCAGGAAGAAGCCCAGTGGGCGATCGAACACGCTACAGCAAGGTGGCGACGCGTCGAGAGCGAGAGGAAGAGCTGAGGAGTTAGGAGCAGTGCGGCGCCCATGGTGCGGATCGTGCGCCTCGCAGTCGCGGCCGCGCTGGTCGTGGCGCTCGCGGCGCCGACCCCGCAGGCGCTCGAGCTCAGGCAGCAAGGAGCTGAGCGGCGGAGAGGACTGATAGGCGCCGGCGCGTTCGACGTGGGGGCGGTCGCGCCGAGGAACCTGCGCGCCGCCGCCGCGGACGACGGTGAAGACGGCGACGACGGCGAGGTGGCCGACACGGCGGATGAGGATGGAGAAGACGGAGAGGTGGCCGACACGGCGGACGACCAGGGCGGCGAAGACGACGGCGAAGCGGTCGACACGGCGGACGACGACGGCGAGCCGGTTGACAGCGAGGATGACACAGTCGTCGGTGTCGGAGAAGTCGTTGCGACCACCATGATGGACGCTGCTATTACTGCAGCCGACGAAGGTGGCGACGGCGGTACTTTGACCGCAACGATCGAGGAAGACGACATCGAGGACAGCGGCGAAGCAGTCGATACCACCACCTACGATGACACCGCAGCGACCACGACCACTGAAGGTGATGAAGGGGCTGCAACGGTCGACGGTGGCGGTGCTACTACTACTACCACCACAACGGCCGAGGAAGGCGACGATGGCGACGCCGAGGATAGTGGCGAAGCAGTTGATACCACCACCTACGACGATGCCACAGTGGACACGACCACTGAAGGTGACGATGCAGCAGCAACGACCGACGGTGGCGGTGCTACTACTACTACGACGACGACGACCGAGGAGGACGACGATGGCGACGCTGAGTATGAAGACGAAGACACCGACGACGACGAGGCCACGTACGTCGAAACGGCGGATGATGATGGCGGTGACGGAGCGTACGTCACTTCGACTGAAGATGGCAATGAGGACGGAGACGTGTACGTGTATACCGACGATGATGGCGACACTGGAGAGTACGTGACCACCGAGGACGACGGCGACGCAGATGCATACGTGACCATCGAGGACGGTGGTGACGATGGCGTGTACGTGACTGCCGACGGCGACGACGGTGATGACGGCGCTGTAATCGACGAGGACGCGGAGGGCACGTACGACGAGGAGAACGGTGACCGGCCGCCGTCCTGGCGCGACGCGAACCGAGACGAGCCCTACTACCCTGTGGCCGACGACGACGAGTTCGACCCGTCCGATCTGCTACCGGGCAACGTCGCGTTCGACCGCGCGCGGAAAGAGGCCGAGGACGACTGCAACTGCCGCGACGAAGGCCACCACCACGACCACAAGCACAGAGGCGGGCCGTGGAAGCCGTGCGAGCCCACGCCCGTGCCGACCGAGCCGCCGTCGTACGACACGCCAGAGCCGACTGATGAGCCACCCTACGACACGCCAGAGCCGCCCTACGACACACCAAAGCCGACCGAAGAGCAGCCATACGGCACGCCACAGCCGGCCGCCACCGACAAGCCGACCCCAGCGCCGACGAAGGCAACCCCCGCGCCAACGAAGCCCACCCCAGCACCGACGACCACCAAGACCAAGAAGCCGACTGCGACTCCCAAGGCGACGACTACAACTCCCAAGACGACGACTGCGACGCCCAAGACGACGACTGCGGCTCCCAAGACGACGACTGCGGCCCCCAAGACGACCACAGCTGCACCCAAGGCGACTTCCAGCGCCTCGTGCTCAACGTCGGGCTCTGCCAGCGCGGCGACGGCCAGCTCCAAGCAGAGCGAGTCGGCCGACACCAAGAGCGGCGACACCACAAGCGACTCCTCGTCGGGGCTCTCTGTCGGCGCGATCGTGGGCATCGTCATCGGGTGTGCGGCCGCCGCGATCGCCGCGGTCGGCGCCGTCGTGTACAAGATGCGCGCCGCCGCTCGTAAGCGCGAGCAGAACATGTTCGCCGAGCTGGGCGACCACAGCGGGCCACCGCCGTCCGAGTCCGACTACGCCGCCATGTGATCCCGCGGAGGAGCGCGCGCGGCCGACCCACCCGACACATCGCGACAAGACGAGGTGGAGCGAGGGCTCTCGCCTCGCGCGCAGTTCTTCTCTCCGTGTGCCGTCTCCGCCGCTCGGACGGAGCGCTAGTAAGCTGCGAATCAAACGCAGCTGATCAGTTCATCTCCATTTGCATCAACTCGAGCCCCGCCATCAAACGGGACTCACCTCCAGGCCAATGGCGCGACACCTGCATCCAGTCGGTCCCTGC
>JAADYF010000793.1:0-13565 GCA_023338175.1 Phytopythium delawarense | reverse complement strand
GCCCAGAATCCGATCGCAGGGCGACGCCAAGCGCCTTCAAGCGCGCCCAACCGACCGACCGAGTGAAGGAGTGGGCCCGCGCCGCCTCCGTCCGCCGCCATGAGCATGGAGCAGCTGATCCCCATCATCAACAAGCTGCAGGACGTGTTCAGCGCCATCGGGCAGTCGCCCATCAACCTGCCGCAGATCGTGGTCATCGGCAGCCAGAGCAGCGGCAAGTCGTCCGTGCTGGAGAACGTGGTGGGCAAGGACTTTCTGCCGCGCGGCACGGGCATCGTCACGCGCCGGCCGCTCGTGCTGCAGCTGTACAACATCCCGGCCACCATCTCGGACGGCGGCGACGAGCCGGATGAGTGGGGCGAGTTCCTGCACCTTCCGGGGCAGAAGTTCACCGACTTTGGCGAGATCCGCAAGGAGATCGAGCGCGAGACGGACCGCATCACGGGCAAGAACAAGGGCATCTCGAACAAGTCGATCAACCTCAAGGTCTACTCGCCCTTCGTGCTCAACCTGACGCTCGTGGACCTGCCGGGCGTCACCAAGGTGCCCGTGGGCGACCAGCCCATCAACATCGAGGAGCAGATCCGGGACATGTGCATGGAGTTCATCGGCAACCCCAACTCGATCGTGCTCGCCGTCACCTCGGCCAACACGGACCTGGCCAACAGTGACGCGCTCAAGATGGCGCGCGAGGTCGACCCCGAGGGACAGCGCACCATCGGCGTGCTCACCAAGCTCGACCTCATGGACGACGGCACGGACGCCATGGACATGCTGCAGGGCCGCGTCATCCCGCTCAAGCGCGGCTTCGTCGGCGTCGTCAACCGCAGCCAGGCCGACATCAACGCCAACCTGTCGATCCGCGAGTCGCTCGCCAAGGAGCAGAACTTCTTCAAGAACCACGCGGCCTACCGCGGCATGGCCTCGCGCATGGGCACGGCGTACCTGTCCAAGACGCTCAACACGATCCTGATGCACCACATCCGCGACTGCCTGCCTGAGATCAAGTCCAAGATCAGCAGCATGGTCGGCGACTTGGACCACGAGCTCGGCGAGATGGGCAGCCCCACGGAGGCCATGTCCAAGACAGAGATGGGCGGCTGCCTGCTCAACCTGCTCTCGCACTTCTCGGCCAACTACATCAACTCGCTCGACGGCCGCAACAACGGCGAGGAGATGAACGAGCTCTACGGCGGCGCGCGCATCAACTTCATCTTCAACGACATCTTCTCCAAGTCGCTGCAAGAAGTCAACCCGTTCGACGGGCTCAGCGACGAGGACATTCGCACCACCATCCGGAACGCCAACGGCCCGCGCCAGGCGCTCTTCGTGCCCGAGGTGTCGTTCGAGCTGCTTGCCAAGCGCCAGATCAAGCGCCTGGAGCAGCCGGGCTTGCAGTGCATCGACCTCGTGTTCGACGAGCTGCAGCGCGTGACGTCGCAGTGCGAGACCATCGAGCTGTCGCGCTTCCCGGAGCTTCGCGACCGCGTCATCGAGGTCGTCAACACCATGCTGCGCGCGTCACTCTTGCCGACACAGGCAATGATCCAGAACCTCATCCAGATCGAGCTGTCGTACGTCAACACGAACCACCCCGACTTTATCGGCGGCAGCCGCGCAGTGGCGCAGCTGATGGAGAAGATGCAGCGCGAGTCGATGGCGGCGGCCGGCCCGCCTGTCAACGCGATGATGGAGAAGGACCCTCGCCGAGCAGGCGTCAATGCTGCTGCGAAGCCCACGCCTCCCCAGCAGGTAGAGGAGAAGCACGAAAGCAACGGCCTCATGTCGTTCTTTGGCGGCAGGAAGAAGAGCAACGCCGAGCCGAGCGCCAAGCCCGCGGTTGTGAAGCTTCCCCAGGTCCCGGTCAGCATGCGCCAGGCGGAGGAGCCGACGGATCGGGAGCGGATCGAAACGGAGATCATCAAGAGTCTGCTCGCGTCTTACTTCGACATCGTCCGGAAGAACTTCCTGGACCTGGTGCCGAAGGCCATCATGTGCTTCATGGTGTCCAACTCGAAGGAGAACATTCAGAACGAGCTCGTGTCGTCGCTGTACAAGGAAGACAAGCTGAACGAGCTGCTTGCCGAGACGAGCGACATTGCGGCGCGGCGATCCAACTGCTACGAGATGCGGACGCTGCTCCAACGCGCGCTCGAGATCGTAAACGAAGTGCGCGACTTCAACACGTTCAAGTAGAGGAGCGCGCGGTGCGTGATGCGCGACGGCCAAGACGCCGCCGCAGTGTTTTTGATAGTTGAAGCTCCGTTCCGGCAAGAAGAGCACGGGGATTGCGCAGATGAAGGCAACGGCATGGCGACTCGCTTGCTCGCGGTGGCGAGGTCACATATACAGTCTCGGTGCGCAAACCTCTCGGTTCAATTGGTGTCAGGTTCGACTGACTAACGCGTCGGTGCCGTCCACTCGACAGACGGACAAGAAGCAATCCAGTCCACCAAGCACTCGATCGATCTTCACGGAAATGTCATGTTGCTGTGCTCCCCCTCGCCGTTGTGTTGGCTACTGCTTGTGCTTGCGCGGCTAGTAGCGCTTGTCCACTAACGAGTCGTCTCTGTTGCAGCTTGGAGTGAGAAGAAGAGGCCATCAAGACCAGTGGAGGCGGCTAGAAGAGGCCATCGAGACCAGTGGAGACGGCAAACGACTGCGGAGGTGCTGCCGACATGGCGTGACTCGAGGCTGAAGCCAGCGGGGCGACTGCGAACGGCGCACCGGATACTGAAGCGGTGGTGCTTGGATGGGCTGCCGGCGTCTGCAGCTCGGTGAACAGGACGTCGCGTATCCCCAGCGTTTGCTCTGCTCGCTGCGAGTGAATGCGCGACTTGACCACACAGCAGTCACCGCTGCTGGTGTCAAGCGCGGACTGGTCTTGGGTGAGGTGCTGTAAGAGCGCGGCGATCTGGCAGCTCAGCGCTTGCCCCGCGCCAGATCGTTGCAGCTCGCGGTGCAGTTGTCCGAGCACCTGCGCTGCTAGCCGCCGAGACACGAACGGAGCGAGGAGCATGTGCTTGGAGAGCGTGAGGAAGAGCGTGGATCGAGCGGACTCGGCCGTGGCTGGCGCGGCGGGGAGCAGGCGGGAGAGCACTCCGTCGCGACAGAGGAACACGAGCGCGCTCTGCTGCACGAGGTGCGCGACCGGCTGCAGCTCGCGCCTGCTGTGCTGTGCGTCCAGCACGGCGACGATCGAGTCGAGGACGTGGCGACGGCGCGCGTCTTTAGCGGACTGAGGCTCCTGCTGCTGCGGCTGGCTAAGTAGTGTCGTTTGCCAGACGGCGGCAAGCGTCGCGGCGTGCCACTCGCATGGAAGCGACTGGAACCAGCGCAGGGTGACCGACAGGCAGTGTGCCAGCATGGCGGCGTCCACGGCGCCCCCACTCAGTGCCGAAGAGGTTGCGCGGCGGAAGAGCGCGTCAGCGAGCGCGCGGCGTGACTCTGGCAGGATGCGGTCGACTGGCAGCGCTGCCAGTCGAGAGACGAGAGCGCTCCACGCATCCCCCGCCTCGGACGCAGCCTGTTGGCGTGGGAGCAGCCAGATCTGCGCACGCAGCGCCTCGCATGCAACGAACGCGTTGCCGTGCGTCACGAGATCGGCGATGCTGTCCGCCACGCGCTGAAGCGGCGACGCTGCCGTCGTTCCCGACTTCTGCTGCTGCTTCATCATGGCGTGGTCGAGGCTTTCCGCTACGAACTGCGTCGCGCGGCACAGGCGATGGAGCAGCGGCGCGTTGCTGACGGTCGTCGGGTCGCGCAGCATCTTGATCAGCGTCGTGGCCACCGCGTCGAAGACGCCGCCGCGGCCATCCGAAGGCAGCGAGGCGTCGGTCACCGCCTCTTCGATCGCAGTCATGACTACCGCACGAACAGCAGGCGAGAGCTGCGCCGTTGCCGTCGCGCCACTGCCCACAACGTCGAGGACCCAGTCCCGCAGGCGGTCGGCGAGCTCCTGCGCCACCGTCACGCCCTTGAGCGGCTGCTTCTTTGGCAACGGCGGCGGCAGCGAGTGCTTTGGCGACGACGACTCGAACGACAAGTCGAGCAACTCGGACGCGCTTGGGCTTGAGGCCGTCGCGAAGCTGTCCGCCCTCCCGCCGCTGGCCGCGCTCGTCTCCACTTCCAGCCGACTGATCTGTCCGTATAGACGCAGCAGGTAAATGGTGGCGAGCGGGTCGACCACGGCTCGCAGAGACGCCGCGCGGAACTTGAAGACGAAGGCTTCGAGTGCTCGCAGCACCGACTTGGGACCCTGCTGACCCGGCAAGTCGGACGCGAATATGCCCAGCAGCGTGGCGGCCGCGTGTCTTGACGCCGCGCAGTTGGGAAGGAAGGCGGCCTGTACGAGCCCGTCGACCAGCGCGCCGGTCTTGTTGCCGGTCGTGTCGGCCACCACGGCGGCCGTCGGGACATGGAAGCGGACGGCGTGGGCCGCGGCTCCGAGCGACGCGAGCTGGGCCGGGAAGTCCTTCTTGCCCGTTGCAGCAGCCATCTGCTTCTTGTCGGCAGCCGACAGTGCCTTGGTGCCACTCGCCAGCGGCAGCAGCAGGACGAACGCGGGCGACTGGAGCAGCGCCGCGCGCGTCTTGGCCAGCAGCACGTCGTGCTTGTTGCCGAACGCGCGACAGAGCAGCGCGAACAAGCGCAGCGCGACGCACTGGCGCGGGAGGCTGGCGTGCGACAGCTCGGCCGCTTCCAGCGCCTTGAGCAGACTCGCCATGACGGAGACGCTCAGCTCGAAGCTCTGCGTGCGCTGCAGCGAGGCGTTGGTCGCGTGCCGCGCGACGCGCCGCTCGAACTGCTCGACCAGGCGCGAGAGCAGGCAGAGCACGAGCCGCGCGGCACGCAGGTCGTCCTTCTTGTCCTTGAGCTGCGCGAGCAGCGAGCTCAGGTCCTTGACGACCGAGTGCGGCACGGCCAGCGGCGGCGCTGGCGACACGTAAACGACCGCGAGCTCGCGCAGCAGCTCCATGGTCTTCTTGGCGACGGCGTCGCTGCCGGTGAGTCCGCTGCTGCGGCCCGCGGCCACGAGCTTGGCCAAGTCATTGAGCAGCTGCTGCTCGGACCGGCACTTGGTCAGCAGGTATCCGTTCATGGCGGCGAGGAGGACCAAGGAGGAGAGTTGACGAGTCGCTGGACGGCGGCCGCGATCTTCCGCGCTCCTTGGTGGAGAGACGCCCCTTGGCAGCGTCGAGCACTGAGGGTCAGTTTCACGTCCACACACACGAGCGGAGGGGTCTTTTGGGGGAGAGCTCACTGTTGACTGCCATGCGTTAGAGCTCGCTACGTCTCACTTGGGCTGCTCGTGCAGCTTGATGTCCATGCGGTCCTCGAAGCGCTGCGGCGGCTTGCGGCGCACCGAGTCGTCGGTCCCGGCGGCCGTCCAGGTGGCGCCCACGGCCAGCGCGGCCACGGTCGCGCCCTGCGCCAGCACGCGCGCCTGCATGAAGACGTTGCCGAGCCGCGACTGGCCGCGATAGAAGGTGACGAGTCCGCCGGCCAGGATGAGCGCCGTGGCCGCGCAGCCCAGCGGCACCAGCGGGTCCTCCTTGGCACGCATCCAGAAGGTCTTGCGGTTGCCATGCAGCGCCTGGTGCATCCAGTCCGCGTCCGCCGGCATGGCGTCCGTCTACGGCGCCTGTGTGGGGCGCGGGGAGGGCGGCGGAGGGCGGCGGAAGGAGGCGGAAGACGCCTGGGCTTCGGTCGAGTTCGTGATGTGGGGCATGCTGAGCAGCTCCGAGGCGAGGAAGTCGGCGCGGGTTCTCTTGGTTTCAGTATGGTGTGGTGGTTTAACAGAACGGGCGTTGATGATTGGCTGAAAGGGAGCGTTTCAGCTTCAAGGAGGGGTCTTTTCCGCGAATCATAGAAACTGATGTGGGTCAAGACGGACTGGGATTGGTGGAAAAGGATGATGGATGCGGTCAGGCAGTGCCCGTCACTATCGCGCTTCACGGTCGTGTTGACGCCCCACTTGGAGCATGAACAGCATCTACAGGAACTATCGGTCCACCTCCAGCGACGAAGACGCCGCCGCCGCTAGTGATGCAGGCGACGGCCGCTCTCCCCTCGCGCCTCGTGCGTCCCCACAGCCGTCGCTGCCGCCGCCACCCGCAGTAGTGGGGCCATCGCTGCCTCCTGCGGCTCGCGCGAGGCGTCCGCGGCCTTCAACGATCCTGGACGACGCGCAGACGTTCGAGTTCACGGCCTACCAGCGCAAGCGCCAGCGCCGGCGCCGGCTGCGGCCTACTGACGGCGATGCTGAGCCACCGCCAGCCCGTCCGGACGCCCAAGGCGACGTCTCGCCCTTGTTTGACGGCGTGGAGGAGGTCGCGGACGCCGCCGACGCCCTGGGACGCGCGGCCGGGCGTCTCACGCCTGCCTTCCAGCTGCGCGGACACGGCAAAGCGGTCAACTGCCTGCGGTGGAGCCCGCGCTTCCCGCCGCTCGCGCTCTCGGCGTCCATGGACGGCACCGTGCGCGTGTGGGACGCCTCGCGCCGCAGCTGCCGCCGCGTGCTGCGCCTGCACGGCGCGTCGCTGGGCGTCAAGAGCGCGCGCTGGTCGCTGGACGGCCACCACGCGCTCTCCGGTGGCTACGACGGCCGCGCAGTGTACGCCGACGTCGAGACGGGCCGCGTCCTGCGCGCGTTCGCCTTCCCCACGGTCAGAGACCGGTCCGGGACGGCCATGGGACGCCAGGGGGAGGCCGTCACGAGCGTCGGCGTGCACCCGCGGGAACGGGACTGGGTCGTGGCCGGCACGAGTCGCGGAGGCATCCACAGCTTCGACCTGCGCGAGCCGCACGACCGACCGGCGCTGTCGTTCTCGCGCGCCTTCGCCCAGGTGCACGACCTGCTGTTCCTCTCGTCGACCGCCGGAGACGCGGGCGGCGATGCAGGCGGGGACGTGAGGCTCGTGTCGAGCGCCGACGTGACGCGCCGAGACGCGAGCAACCAGACGCTGCTCGTGTGGGACTTCCGCTCCGCCACGCTGCTCTTCGACCGGCTGGACGCCGACATGCACGCCTTCCAGTGCCTGCGCCGCCACCCGACGCGTGCGCAGTTCGTGGCGCAGAGCGCGGCCGACTGCGCCGCGCTCTTCTCGTCCGTCGCGCCATACAAGCGCGTGCGGCGCAAGCGGCCAGCAACGGCAAGCAGCAACAAGTTCGCGGGCTTCTCGGGCGCGCACCAGGTCGCAGGCTACGCCATCCAGTGCAGCTTCAGCGCCGACGGCTCGCTGTTCGCCACTGGCGACGCCTCCGGCCGCATCGTGCTGTACAGCGACGCCAGCGGCCGTGTGGCGCAGAGCGTGAGGCTGAGCAACGAGCAGACGCCCGTCATGTGCGCCGAGTTCAGCCCCCGACCGCTGGCTGCAGGCATCGCGCTGGCGGCTGGGGTCTATGACGGCAGCATCCATGTCATGTCGGCTCAGCAAGTCGAGTAGCGATGGAGGCAAGAGGACGGCAAGCTGACGATCGGTGGGTGTCTGAGCTGAGGTCTAATGGTGGCGATCCACCGCTGGCATTTCAAGTTGGAGCGAGTCATGCGCCTTCTATCACCTTGCTGCCTGCTGCTGGCTCCATCTCCTCCTCCTCTGCTTCAGCGTCCTCGTCCAAGCCCGAGTCGGCGTCAATGGCTTCTGCCTCGGCGTCGTCTGCCTGGTCGACTGCTCCCCCTGCGTCCTCCATCCTGCGCTCGAGATCCTCGAGCTTCCGCTCGACGTTGGCCCGTCGGCGGTGGTCCGAGCGCGGCAGCAGCTTCCTGGCGGCCTCCAGGTGCTTCTTGGCCTCGCTCCAGGCCTCGTTGGGCACCAGCACGCTCTCGGCGTAGATGACGTGCGTCTCCCAGTTCTTGGGCTGCAGCTTGAACGATCGCTGGAAAGCCGAGACGGCGCCCTCGTAGTCGCGCAGCGCCGCGAACGCGCGGCCGTACGTGCACAGCAGGATGCTGCGGCTGCGCTTCTCGTACTTGGGCACGGCGTGCAGCGCGCTCTCGACCACCGTCTTGGCACGCTCCGGGTCCAGCGGCAGCTCCAGCAGCGCGCGCAGGTTCCACACGGCGGCGCTCGACCCGTCGATCTCCAGCGCGCGCTCGAAGGCCGCGCGCGCCGCAGCAAAGTTGCGCTGGCGCTGCTCGATCTTGCCCAACTCGACCAGCAGCGGCGCGTCGCTCGGGATGTGCTGGCTGGCCATCGTGAGCACGGCGCGCGCGGCCTCGGCGTGGCCCAGCCGAGCCTCCACCCGCGCGAGCGCGCGCCACGAGTCGACGTGGGTCGGCTGCTGCTTGGTGGCCTCCTCGTAGAGCTCGCGCGCGTTCTCCAGCTCGCCGTACTGCTCCTCGAAGGCGCCCCAGGACTGCAGCGCGCTGCCCGTGTAGTGCACGTGGCCCATGACGCGCTCGAAGACGGAGCGCGCCTGGTCCATCTTGCCGCGCTTGGCGTAGAGGATGGCGAGCGACATGGCGCTCGGCACGTGGTCCGGGAACTGGTTGAGCGCCTCGACGTAGAGCGCGAGCGCCACGTCGTCGTTGCCGAGCTCCTGCTCCATCTGCGCGTACGAGTTGTAGGCCGAGGCCTCGACGTAGAGCCCGCCGTCGATGAGCCGGCGGTAGCCGCGGCGCGCCTCGTACAGGTCGCCGAGCTTGAAGTTGGCCATGGCGCCGAGCAGTACGAGCCACTTGTGCGTGGGGAAGTGGCGCATGCCGCGCGTGACGACGGCCACCGTGTTGCGGAAGAGCCCGGCGTCGAACTCGGCCTTGGCCCACGCGTGCCAGACCTGCGCCGACGCGTTCGGGTGCTCGGCCGCGGCCTGGAAGAGGCTGCGCGCCAGCGCCAGGTGCTGCTGCTTGGCCTCGAACACGGCGTGCGCCTGCAGCACGAGCACGTCGCCCGGGTGCTGCCGCACGAGCGCCTGGAAGCGCTTGCGCGCGGCGGCTGTGCGGCCGGCCTCAGCCTCGTAGAGCGCCATGCCCAGCCCGGCCTTGGCGTTGGCCGGGTCCGTGGCCAGGATGACCTGGAACAGGCGCTTGGCCTCGCGCAGGTTCCTGGCCTCGAGCTCCATGGAGGCCCAGGACTGCCAGAGCTCGGCGTGGAAGGAGGTCTTGCCGGCCCTGGCGAAGATCATGCGCGCGAGCTCGTAGTTGCCGGCCTTCCACTCCATGACGGCCCACTTGTTCCACATGCCCATGTCCTGCGCGTAGTGCTGCTGCAGCACGTTGCGGAACAGGTTGCGCGCCAGCGGCACGTCCTCGCGCACCAGCTCGTTCAGCGTGGGCTCGGGTGCCTGCCAGCGCCGCTTGACGCCCGCCAGGTGCTTCGGGTCGGGCTCCCACGGCAGCTTGCCCGACAGCGCCGAGAACTTCTTCTCCACCTGCCGCGCATAGTCCTGGCCCTCGTACAGCAAGTCCACGGCGCGGTAGCCGCCGCCGCCGCCACTGAACGCCCGCGCGCCCGTCCGATCGACGCTCCAGCCCGCGGGGGGGGTCACAAGCCGCTGGGGGCCGCGCAGCAGCGGCCGCAGCGCAGCCATCGACAGCCGCCGCATATTCCCCTGCAGGCGGTGGATGCCGCTGCTGTTTGTGAGGTGGCGAAAGCTGGAGGGACTGATCTCGATTGAGATTGGTCGAAAATGGGATGTAGAATGAGCCTCAATAAAGCGCGGTGTCAGTAAGGGTCCCTCGCGCGAATGACGGGCAGTGAAGCGGAGGCCGGCTCTGGTCCAGTCAGTGGACCCGCCATTTTGCTCGGGAATGGGGCCGCTGGTCGATGCGCGCGGTTCACTTGCAAAAAGCTCACTCCGAGGACTCCCTGCATCAGAAAATCATCATGTCGGCTGAGGAAGTGGTTGCTGAGGTGCCCAAGGAGCTGGGCGAGATGGACGCCCTCCAGGAGGTGCTCAAGAAGGCGCTCATCCACGACGGCCTCAAGCGCGGCCTGCACGAGGCCGCCAAGGCGCTCGACTCGCGCCGCGCGCGCCTCTGCTGCCTCGCGCAGGACTGCGACGAGCCCAGCTACAGCAAGCTCGTGCGCGCGCTCTGCGAGGAGCACGGCGTGAACCTCATCCTCGTGCCCTCGGGCAAGCAGCTCGGCGAGTGGTGCGGCCTCTGCAAGATCGACGCGCTCGGCGAGGCCCGCAAGGTCGTCTCGACCTCGTGCGCCGTCATCACCGACTTCGGCGAGGAGTCGCACGCGCTCAACGTGCTGCTCAACTACCTCAAGAACCAGGGCGAGAACTAGGCGCAGCCGGCTCGAGACACCAGCCAGCGACCGCGAGCGAGGACCACCAGCGCGCGAGCCATCTAGGGCAAGCCGATCAGCGTTAGTCCCGGGGAATCGAACGCGCTGCCGAGCGACCGGTCGGTCGTGAGCCCTCTTCTCCAAGGGAGGCTTCAGCACGGAGCTTTTGACCACAAACCATCTCGCGCCGTGTCGTTCTTTGCAGTGGTGGTGGGGGGGGCTCTTTTATATTGACGAGTTGATTCAGACTTTAGCGTTGATCGCAGGCCAGCAGACGCGCAGCGCACTGGGACGGGAATAATTAGGACGGAGGGGCATTCGACCGGCGAGCAGGCTCGCGTTGCCAGGGCAGCAGTCGATGCGGTGGGGTCCTCGTAGTTGGGAGCAGCCCGCGTCGCAGCGCTCGGGTGGTTGACCACTTGGAGGTGACGCACCGCTGGGATTCGAGCGCAGCGTGGAAGCTGCCGGCATCTCAGCCACGGTCGACATGCCGCGGCAAAGCCAAGCAGCTGCAGCCGGAGATGCGAGCGGGTCGTCGCGTGCACCGCGCGCAGACTCGACCCCAGCCTGCAGCGGGCTCCACACAACCGCGGTGGGTGAGGGGGGATGTGCGCTGAGCTGCGCGCCATTAGTCTCCCTGCCGCGCGCGCTTCTCCGCGCCGAACGAGTTCCTCTGCTCGTACCCCTGGAATATTGCTTCTGCTGCCTCGGATCGCGAATACTTTGCCTTCTTCGTCTTGCGCTGAGGTGCACAGCAAAACAGGGCGGTCAGCGAATGCGGATGGCCCATCTGAATGGCACAGGACGCAAAGAACTCACCTCAAATTCAGGCGACTTTCGACGAAGACTCTCCAGGAAGGGGTGCTGCAGCGCTTGGGTTGGTGTGATACGCTCGCTCGGACTGTGCAACAAGTACAGCCATACGTCAGCACTCCTTGCAAGTGGTCACAATCGAATACAAGCGCCGGGACTCACTCGTATCGTAGCATCTGCAGGATGAAATCCTCGAAGAGCTGGTACTGGGCTGGTGTGTGCATCTCGTCCACATTGTACTTGTCATTGCTCTTGAGCAAGTCGCCAAGGCTCGTCTGGACCGATGGGAACGCGCGCTGAATTGGACGACAACGTTACCGGTCAGTCCGTGGTTCATGCGCTTCGGCACTCAACACAAGGTAGATAAGTCACGTACCGCCATGGCAGCCTTGGCAGGAGGCGCCTTGTAGACCTTCACTCGGTATTCAATCCATCGTTGTCCTCCCTCGGTCACGGGGAATTCGTCGAAGAAGAGGCCGCGGTAGAACGCATTCGCCTTGCGGATGATTTCATCTGGGATCATGCCCAGGACGTTGATAATTCGGGACATTTGGTCGTTCTTGTCGTATCCGGGGAAGAGTGGTCTGCCGATGTGAAGCTCCACCTGGGATCACAGCAAGAAAGACAGACGTGAGCATTCACTGCCACAGAGCATTGCTTCTCGTACCGCTGGGACGCACCAGTATGCAGCCAAGACTCCACATGTCGATGGCGGTGGTGTACGGGAGCCCGAGCAGCACTTCAGGTGCGCGGTAGAACCGGCTCTGGATGTATTTGTACATCTAACAAGACACAGGAAGCCAAGCGAATCAGTCCCATTGCCGAACGATATCATGCAACCAGCAGAGAACGAGGACGTACTTGTTTTTGCTTGAAGGATGAGCTGCCGAAGTCAATCACCTTGAGCTGGCTGTGGCCTGCATTCACGAGCAGGATGTTCTCCGGCTTGAGGTCGCAGTGAATCACATTGACCCGGGGGTGTTTCATGAACTCGAGCACCTGGTGAATGCAGACAGCATGGATGAGGGATCAGTTCTGCCACTGCCTTCACAGGTGAGTCTGGTTGCAATAACTGTACCGTCAGGATTTGCTTGGCGAACTTGCGCACCACCTTGAAACTCAGACCCTTGAACTTGCTCTGCTTGATGATGTCGTAGAGGTTGGGTCCAAGCAGCTCGAATACGAGGCACTGGTGGTCTCCGTGCATGAACGAGTCCAGCAGATGAACTGGCGTGGCAAAGTATGTCTCGGTCAGCACACTACTGGGTTAGACCCCTGCGAGCAAAGGGAGACGCGCACCGATGTGCTTGGTGGCGCTGCTCCCAGTGTCGCGCAGCATGTTCAGAAGCTCGATCTCGAGCTGTGCGTGCTCTGTGAACCGCTTGTGAGCCTTGACGACCTTGATCGCGACCTTCCTGCCTGTCTGGGTGTCAATTGCCTCTGCGACGACGCCGAACGCTCCCTGTGAGCCAAATCACACACGCGAGCGACTGGTCAGCTCCTCGGCGGCGGCAGGCGGCGCTTCGACGCGCTGGGAAGGTTCTCTACCTTGCCGAGACAGTTGCCGGTGACACGGTAGCGCCCGTTGTGGAAGGTCTCCTCGCCCTTGATCGAGAACACGTAGTGGTCGGCCTTGGGCGGGCCCTTGACGCTCGTTTTGGCAAGCGCGCGCTTGTTCGACGGCAGTGCCGTGCCGTCCGGCCCCAGCCCGCGCTTCTTGTAGTAGTTCTGTCCGTGCCAGGCATACACACACACCGCCCGTGAGCACTCGTCGCGTCACCTTCCGGGCTCGCAACTGGAAAAGGGCGGGAAAAGACGCACCGAGTTGATCTTCATGAAGGTGCGGATGAGGTCGACCGAGAGCTGTCTGCGCGGCGCCGCGGCGTCCGGGCGCAGCTCGGCGGCCGCAGCCTCGGGCGCGGGCAGCGCGTCCATCTGCATCTGCGGCGGCGGCGGGCGCGCGGGCGGGCAGGCGCTCGGGTCGTGCGCGGCGGTCGGCGGGCCCCGTTCTCGGGTCGGCACCGCGGCTTTTGTCTGTTTTTCTCTCTTGTTTTCTCCGGTCGGCCAGTTGGCGCGCAACCCGGCGGCACGCCGAGGTTTTTCAAGAGCTCAACGGATAGTGAGGTTTAATGTAAACGCGAGGTTTTTCATAAGGCAAAGAGCAGCTTTGGCTCGGCATTTGGGCGGGATCTTTCTGGCAGAAAGGAAACCAACCGCCGACGCGCCGACGAGCTGGCGGCGTGGAAGGAGGGTGGCGAGCGCGACAGGGACCTTGAGCGGCACCGAGCCGTGGCGTCTTTCGAGCTTTGCGCTGGCAACGCGCTGGCAACGCGCTGGCAACGCCCAGGAGCTTGTTCGTGCCGAAGGAGGCGACTCGTCAACGCCGCTGACCGCTGACTCAAGCCGGAAACAAGAGCCCCGTCGGCTCGTCCGCCATCTGGTTTTGAAACACCTCGAAAACGAGGTGTTGGGGTGAAATGAGCAGCGCGCGCTGACGGGTCGCAGGGGCTGAAG
>JAADYF010000792.1:0-13567 GCA_023338175.1 Phytopythium delawarense | reverse complement strand
TTCGTGGTCTGGCATCAGCAATTTTGGTGCCGGTACTTGAAAACTACGGGCTCGTATGCATTAGGGCTGCAATCGTGTCGTCCTGACTTCAGTGGACTGAAACGGCGAAGGGAACAATGCCCCCCTTGTAGTAGTTTTTTTTTCACAATATGCGTGAGATGTCCGCGTGGATCTACTCCAATTTGCGAAGCTGGTTGTGTAGATCTGTCGACCAAGGTGCTGTTGTCTGATCGTGCCAGAGCGGAGCAGTATGTCGCTCGCTGTATCGGTATGGGGGAGCTTTGGTCGCCGGCGCGCAGGTGCAGGGCTTCATGCCACCCGTCGCGCCGCCTGCCGAGTTCGATCTAATGAGTGGAGGGAGGTATCTAATGCTTTGTTTTATTTATTGGCCAATAATGTCGCGCGCTGTTGGGTTTCGATACATTTAAATGATTTCCCGTTCTGTAAAGTTATTGATAATACCTTTTGTGGTAAAATTTATTTTTCAACATTCAATCAAATAGATTCTTGCATAACGAAATCTGCCGTGTTTTTACGCCATAATTGAATCAAATGAAAATTGGGTGACAGCTTCCGTAGACTATTTTGTTTCCGTTTTGTAAATTAGGCGTAAATTTATCTACGGGTTCTGATATTATTTTTCATTTTTCGAGTGCGTCAACAACTTAAGTTTACTTAAACTAAGTCTATTTTTAGTCGCAATTATGACGGAAAATGGGGGCAAACATTATGACAGATAAGCGGCTTATCCGTCACAATTCAACTACGGGAACTGGCACGTTATTTGACTTGGTTTCAGTAAACTTAATTGGTTGACGCAAGCACACATTGCCCAACTTTTACATGCGGTGCGCCAGGCCTTTTCCCCTGCCGGTGCCATGCGCCTCGAGTCGCGTCGCGCTCGGCCATCAGCGCGACGGACGCCAAGCCCCGATCGCGCCCGCCCGCCGCCTTCTACAGAGCCATGGTGGAGGCACCTGCCGCCTCTCCGGCGCCCGCGTCCAGGCGCTTCTTCGGCGCGCTGTCGCTCGCGTCCTCGTTCGTCCCGGCGATGGCGCAGCCGGCTGCATCGTCGGCCGCGCAGAACTGGGCGACGCCCGGTGGGGACAAGCCAGACCCGTGCCAGGACGCGAGCGCCTTCCGCCTACAGGACGCGCGGCGGCTGATGCGAGACGCGACAACGAGCGAGCGGGAGCACAAGGACGGCCGCGCCATGTGGGTCGCGGTCGGCGCGGGTGTGGGAGCGCTGGTCGCCATCCTGCTCGCGCAGCTCGGCGTCGGCGAGTCGGCCGCGGCCAGGTGGCTGCTCGTGCTGCCCGGCGAGCTGTTTGCGAGCGTGCTGCTGGCGCTCGCGCTGCCGCTCGTCTTGCTCAACGCCGTGACGGTGGGCGTCCACTTGTCCGAGCTGGGCAAGACCCGGCAGGTGTGCGCATCGGCCTTGGCTGCGTTCGCCGTCATCACGCTCTACAGCAGCGCCATCGGCGCCATCGTGGGCATGGCGGTCGCCAGCTTCTTCCCGGTCAACAGCACGCTGCGCGCGTCCCTCGCGACCGCCACCACCACCGGCGCAGCGGTCGCGTTCGAGTGTACAGGTGGAAATGCGACCGACGACGCCTCGTCGACGCTGCAGCTGACACTCGAGAGCAATGGAACGCTCGTGTGCGCCGCGGCTGACACCAACTCGACAGGTTCGCAGTTCCTATTGGACGACTTCGCGCACACCTTTGCGCTCAAGAACCAGACCAATGTGGCCAGCATGATGGAGCAAACAGCGCGAGCCTTCGAGGTGCTGTTCCCAATGAACGTCGGCGAGTCACTGCTCTCGACGGACGTGATGGGCCTCGTGGTGGCAGGGCTGACGCTCGGGCTGGCGCTTTCCCATTGCGCCAAAGCGATCGGCGGGCGCGACAGCAGCGGCCCGCGGGAATCGAGTCTGCTGTTCCTGCTCATCGTCCAGGGAGAGATCGTGTTGACATCGATCTTTTGGTGGGTCCAACAGTTTCTGCCGATTGGCGTCGGTTTCATGGTCTGCGGCAGCATTCTCCGCTCGTCCGACTCGGTCGTTGTCCCGGGAGCAGACGTCATCATCGCGTTCTTCGGGGCCCTCTTCGTTGGGCTGCTTGTCCAAGTCGTGTCCGTCTTGGGCGTCGCTGTGATCTTCCTCAAGACGAGTCCGCTCCGGTTCACGCGCGAGATGCTTCCTGCGTTGCTGGTGGCCTTTTGCTCTTCGTCGTCACTGGCAGCCTTGCCGTCGACACTGAGAAGCATCGAGACCACCCGGCAAGTGTCCAAGCCGCTGGCGCAGCTCGTTTGCTCGGCCGGAACTGCTCTCAACAAGAGCGGCACCGCGGTGTACCTGTCGATCTCGACGGTGTTTCTCCTGGCCTCGGCCAGCGGAGTCTCGCTTCCTGCTGCAGCGGTGGTCGTGATGATCCTGGCGAACGCGCTCTGCTCCATTGTGGCCCCACCGCTGGCAGGGGGCAACTACGCGGTGCTTGCACCGGTTCTGGTCGCCGTGTTCGGCGTCGCAGACAGCCAAAGCGCCGTGCTGATCGGCTACCTCGGCGCTCTCAACTGGATCTGCGATCCGCTGATCGCGATGATCAACACGCTCAACGACATGATCGTCGCCTTTGTGCTGGCCAGGCGCTTGAACGAGAGGTACCTGGACCAGTCGTACATGACCCAGGACGACGGTACCGATGGGAGCAGCAGCGACGACCACCAGCACCGTACCATCCGCGAGCTGGAGCGGGTCATGAGTCTGTCGTTGGGCGACAGCCAGGTCGCGCTTTGAGTTACCGCCGTCTATAGTTGTCTGCCTGTAGTCTATGTGTTGTAGTTGTCCAGTTGGAGGTTGTCGAGTTGGAGTCTTGTTGTCGAAGCAATAGAGAAGATGTTCACATGCACTGTCTTACTCTTGCACCGTCATGCACTGACAAACCATGAACACCACCGCCATGAAGCCAGATTGCCTCCCAAGCCCGCAGTCGACATCGAGGCGGAAAGAGTCGCGCGGTTCAAGGGCCGCCGCATGGAGGCATCCAGGGAAGCGAAAACGATCGAAACGACCACGCGCAAGTGGTAAAGGTCGCTGGCTCAGCAGACGCGGGCGTCCGCTTGCTGCCAAGAGTTTCATTTCCGCTTTCGCTCGGGCTTCCTGGACAACCCCACCAGCATGGAGAACCAGTTCGACGGACTGCTGGCACCGCCCAAGTCCATGACCAGCGATGAGCGGGGGTCTCGCGGGTCGGTGCAGGGCTCCTCTTCAGGCGATCGCCGCAGTGATCGTCGAAGCAGCGGCGGCAACATGACCAACGCTCGCGGCGGCCGCGTGCTCTTCCACGAGGGCGACAGCAGCGAGTCTCTTGGCGGTGACAATGGAGCGGCGCGCAGCCGTGCCGAGCTAGCAGGTCTATACTCCGCAGGACACGAACGAGACCCGATGACGCTGACGCTGACACCGCCAGCCACCAACTTTCTCGAGCAGCCAGTGATCCTCGGGGTGCGAAAGGACTTCAAGGGGAACCTACAGGGGCCGACGTCGACCTACAGCCACGCGACGGGCTCCAGTGTCCAAGACGACTTGCTGGTGGATCTGGACTACAAGACACCGAGTCTGTGGCAGGTTGGCGTTGCGGGCGTCATAGGCTTCACCGTCGGCGGCATCCTAAACAAGTGGCCGGTGGGGGAGCAGGCGCAGTGGTGGATGGGTCTGATCGGATACCTCGTGGTCCTGTCGTTCTCGTGCATCACGCTCCCGATGGTGTTCACGAGCGTCACCATCTGCATCTCCAACTTGTTCGTTTCCACCAAGACGCGGTCTGTGCTGCTGCGCCTGGGGATCTACTTCGCACTGGCCACCTTCCTCGGCGGACTGGTGGCAATGGCGGCAGGATTCATCGCCGCGTCGGCGCTCCACACACACTTGCCCGGGCCATTGGGGAGCTCGACCTTCGCGTTCAAGCTCCAGTGTCCGAATGGCATGTACTTCTCCGAGTCGACGGGACTTTGCGACGCCGAGACAGCCAGCGACGCCATGACGCTGACCGCCACTAATGTCTCGGGACTGACGCTCGCGAACGACAATGGCATCGATCACGACGTGACATACGCGGCGCAGTTCGTGACGTTCGTCAAGCACTTCTTCCCGGAGAACATCACGGACGCGTTCGCGAGCAGCCAGTTCTTAGGCATCACCGTCTTCAGCATGGTGGTAGGCGCCGCCATCATGGCGCAGTACGATCCGTCGAGCGGCGAGCCCAACCACGCGCTGATCCTGATCAAGCAGATCCACGTCGTGCTGGAGCTCATCCTCAACTGGCTGGTGCCGTACATCCCGATCAGCATCATCTCGATGCTCCTGTTCTGCATCCAGTCGGCGACGCTGTCGCGAGAAGCGGTCGACAACGCGATCGTCCTGATCGCGGCAATGATCATTGCCATGGTCGCGCACTTTTTCCTCGTTGTGTGCGTGGTCTACTTCATCTTCGTGCGCCGCAACCCGATCCAGTACTTCGTCTTCCTCACCCCGGCGCTTATCTACATCTTCGCGACGGGGGAGTACGCCATGACGATTCCCGTGCTCATGCGCAGCATCGAGAAGTCGCAACGCGTCTCGCGGACGCTGTCGCAGTTCAGCATCTCGCTCGGCATCTCCTTTTCACTCTGCGGCTCGGGCATGTTCTACGTTATCATGCCGATCTTCATGGCATACACGAGCGGCCAAGAGGACCTGCTCACGGCTCCGAGGATGATCGGCGTGATCTCCATGGCGCTTGGCAGCTGCTTTGCATCACCACCGGTGCCAGGCCTCGCACTGACGATCGTGTGCACGATCTGGAAGTCGCTCTTCAACGACGTGATCCCCGGGTCGTTCGCCTACGCGATCGCCATGGAATGGCTCATGCTGCGCCTTCGCCGCATCTACAACATCATCGTCATTGGCTTTATCGCCTGCATCGTCGCGGAGCAGCTCGACGAGACCGTCGAGGACGAGGAGGACCGAGCGTACATGGACCGGCAGCTCGGCGTGGCTCACCACGCCCACATGTAGACTCCGAATCGCGTTAACAACCTCGAAGGAGCATCAGAACACCGCACACCACACACTGCCTTCATCCAAATGAGCGTTGCTATTGATCTATACGTACAACGAAGCATTCGGGTGCCGGCACACATGGCGCTCCAATGCGTCAGCCCGCCCGGCCAGCGCTGTCGAAGCTGTCGATGGCTTGGTTGGCGAGCGCATCGGCCGCGGCGTTGTCCTCGCGCCGCACGTGCGAAAAGGCCACGTGGTCCATCTCGGCGCACGCCTGCTTGGCTTGCTCGTACAACACGCGGAGGTTGGCCGCCTTGACGCGGTAGCGGCCCTGCATCTGGCGCACCACGAGCTCCGAGTCCATGTGGATGTGCACGCGCGTGGCGTCGTGCTGCCGCGCGAGCTGCAGCGCCAGGAGCAGCCCGCGGTACTCGGCCGAGTTGTTGGTCTCCTTCTCGCCCAGGTACTGCGTGGCCGACGCGATCACGCGGTCGCTTACGGGGTCGCGCAGCAGCGCGCCGCAGCCGCTGCGTCCCGGGTTCCCGCGACTCGCGCCGTCCGCGAACGCCAGCACCACGCCGTCGTTGTTCGCGCCTAGCGCCGGCGTTGACAGCCACCGCGACGGCGCCCGCAGGCTTCCCATGGAGGCGAGCAGCCCGTAGACGCCCGGCGCCGGACGCAGAGCGCGGCGCGCGGGCAAGCACCAGCGCTTCATGCTCGCCCTGCCTGATCTGATCTCCGCACGTGGCTCTTGGCGTCCGTCCAACGAAAACCATCGCTCGCCTAGTATAAAGTGGTCCACATACATTAACGTATGATCTCCCTTTTATAATTCATTTACCCGAAATGAAGTACTAAACCAGGACGAATGCTTCTAATATAGGGTTACGGTGACCATGCGTGATGACAAAGAGTTTGGAGAGACTGAGGCGACGACGATGCTGGCGGTGCTGATCGTGCCGCTGGTGGCGGTGGCGCTGGTGCTGCCTGTGCTCTACATCTTCGTCACGTGGGAGCACGAGATTGTGCAGACGTGAGGCCCTGGCTCCCTCCCCCCACTGACCCTGCCGAGAGCTTGTACTGACCGCGTGCGCCTGACTCCGGAAGGTATGGCGCGCTGCCGGCACCCAAGGACCTGGGCACCAAGGAGTTCCGCTGGCGCTGCTACCTGTCGCCGCTGACGCGCCGCGGGTGGCGCAAGGCCATCCTGCGCAGCCCGTGCCCGCGCGTGACGCTGCAGTGCCCCTTCGCGCTCGTGTCGGCCGACTTTGCGCAGCTGACGACGTCGCTGGGCTTCCCCAAGCCGACGCTCGAGGACCTGCCGTTCGTGTTCCCGCAGGTCGCGGTCAGCAGCCTCTTCCTGCAGCTGCTGGGCAACTCCAACTTCCCCTCGAGCGTGCGCGACGTGCGCCTCAAGGCGCTCACCATCTGCCAGCTACGCCCGCTTGACATGCGCGTCGGCAACTCGGACGAGTCGGCTGCCAATCCGCCAGAGCTTCACGTGCGTGCTCTTCGTCACTGCATGGCTGTGATCGCTTCTAACTGTCGACTGCGGCGTCCTGTACACGACTAGTGCTTGATGGTGCTCACGGAGAAGCGGTTCGTGGAGGACGAGATCGAGTTCACGGTGCAGACCGACCTGTTTGACGACGCGGGGACGCTGTGGCAGTCGGTCACGTGGCTCTCGATCCCGTTCCGCCAAGAGACGTTGCTCGTGCCGCTGTCGACGTCTGGGGCGACGCTGGACGCGGCTCTGACCGAGCGCGCGAGCGCCAACGCGCTGACGACGTCCTTTGCATGCTCGAGGCGCAACCTGGCAGAGTTCGAGGACGTGGCGGTCGCGGATATCTCCGGCGCCAAGACGGACCCGAACGTTACGCCGCTGATGTGGATGCTCGGGCAGACGGCTGCGGCGTTGCAGCGCCAGGAGCGGGTCCCCGCACTGCCGCTCATGTTCAACAGCGTGTTCAGCGACGAGGTGTCGCGCGTCCCGGTCGAGAAGAAGGTGTCGGTCACGTCATGGACGAGCGGCGACCGCGACGAGAAACCAGTGGTCAAGTTCTCCGTCGACTGCGACTCGAGCAACGTCGCCACCGGGCTGCTCCGCACCGTCGGCTGGACGTACACGCAGGAGCAGGAGCAGCAGCAGGAGCAGCCCGACGCCTCCAGCTAGTTCACAGCAAGGCGTACACGCTCTCACAGCGCCAACCGAGGTCCATACGGGGCCAAGAGCGTTGCGCGCAAGCCGAGCGGCGTCGATTAACTTGTGTAGCCATTCGGTTCTATGGCGAATGACGGCGCGGACGTCACGCGGGACTGGCTGGTCAGCGCGGCCGAAATTTGTCGGCAGCCACTAAAAAAAGTGTCAACAACTTCAACGCGATCAGGTTTGAGTGTTGAAAAGCGAAGGCAAATTGCGTCCGGAGCGTCGCCGGCGCGAATGTTGCGCATTCCGAGTCGAAAACGAGCTGATTCTCGAGTGGGACATGACGCACGCGGTGTATCTTTTTCATGCAGCGGTATCTTTCTTGCGCGGTGGACAGAACACGGTGCAAGCGGACGGTGTGAACACAAAAGTAGGTGAGAAATATGCAGGCGCGAGAAACTTGGAAACTGGCCAAGGAGCGGGAAGTCGGCCGGGGCAGTTTCCTCTGGTTTGTATGGGCCTTTACTGTACGGTACGCTGCACTGACGCGCAGTTTCGGGCCGTGAGCCAATCCAATCAACATGGCGTGCGTCCCTCGGCCGGCTGTACTTGACATTTGTATGCCCTCGGCCCCGTCGCCCACAACAGTTGCTTATCCTGTCCGATTTCGGACCCCGAGGACTGGTTCTCAAATCGCCGTCAACAGCGCAAGTGGAGCCATCATCTGTTGCACCGCCGGCGCCATCGGATCCTTCAAGCTGATGGATCGGCAGGATGACAGGGGACCAAGCGTGGAGCCAAGGCGCTGGCGGCCTGGCGTGCGCAATGCGAGAACCTTCAGCGAACGAGAAGGCACATGCGGAGGGTGCTCCGTCACCGCCGTGTCCGGTCGGAAGCGCCGCAGATCCGCTCCAATTCGGGCAGAACGCGCCGAAATTTGAGGCGTTTCACTTGGAACATAGCGCGTCCCACCCGTCTGACCCCGCGCGCACGCCGGATTCCAAAACCAGGTGCGTTGCTGCAGCCTGCCAGCGCGCAGGTCGGACCGCGAGCGCACCCTGTTTTGATCCGAACGGGGAGAACGCCAGCGCCAAACCTCAAAGACGGGCAAATTTCTCCCAAGACGAGGCGAGAAAAAGGCCTCTGGCAGACTTCGAGTGGCGTCCAAGCTGGACGGGAGAGAGCGGCCGGCCCTCCACCTCGTTCTCGCTCCTCACCCGGAGCAGCGGCACAAGCTCTCGCGACGCGCGCAGGATCCTTCATCCCCGCGTTCCGCCGCCCACCACCTCCCTGCATCGCTCCGACCAGGCAGCGCCGGCCCCGATCACCACCGCCAGGACCACCGCGCGTAGGGCGAAACAGCTGCGGCGCGCTCAATATTTGCCGCCTTTCTCGGCCCGCGAGGCAGCCAAGTCCCCCGTCGCTGCCACGCACCAGCTGGCGGCAACTCACGGCCGGCAGTTTCTCTTCCTCACACGCAGGCAGCGGCCCGACTCGCGCGTCGCTCGGCGTCGGTACCGAGCGCGCGGCGCCAGGCATTTATACAGGCGCGGCGCTCGTCCATTCCCCTTCTGCGCGGCCCCCGGAAAGACCAGCGGGCGGCACCAGCTGCGCGGAAGAGACGCCCGTGACCCCTATCTGATCCCGCCCTGATCCCGGAAAGTGCGCGCCGCCACCGCCACCGCCTTCATCAGACCATCCGACCGGTAGCAGCAGCGAGCACGAGGGAGGCGGACGCCATGGTGAGCTTCGCGGTGGTCAAGACGGAGCCCGGCGCCGGCGGGAGGGCCTCCAAGCCGCTGGCGAGCGCTCCAGCGGCTGCGGCTGCGGGTGGGTCGGCGGCGCACGAGCACGCGGTGATGTCCAAGGAGGAGCGCAAGGAGCGGTACCTGCAGAAGACGCGCGCCGAGGCGGCCTACCTGTTCAAGTACCTCATCCTGACGCAGATCGTCGTGTACCTCGAAGCCGGCGCCATCCCGTGCCTGCTGGACCAGCTGAGCGTCGCGCTGCAGCTGGACGCGACCGAGCAGGGAGCGCTGGGCGGCGTCGTCTACCTCGCGCTGAGCGCCGCCTCGCCCTTTTGCGCCTACCTGCTGCACAAGTTCAACCCGCGCATCGTGCTCGGGCTCAGCCTGCTATTCAACAACCTCGCCATGCTGCTGCTTGCGGGCACGCCCACGGGCTACCCCTTCAGCGCGTCCCTCATGATCGTCGCGCGCGGGCTCATCGGCTTCACGCAGGCCTTCGTCTGTGTCTACACGCCGCTCTGGGTCGACGAGTACGCGCCGCGCGAGAAAGTGGCCGGCTGGATGAGCTACCTGCAGGGCAGCGTGCCCATGGGTGTCATGCTCGGCTACTTCCTCGGGACCGTCTCCAACTGGTTCGTGCCTGAGAGCGGCGCGCTGTTCGAGACGTGGCGCTGGCCCTTCGTGCTGCAGTTCATCGGCCTGCTCCCCATCAACGTGGCCGTCTTCTTCGTGCCCAAGAAGCACCTGATGATCCGCAGCGACAAGAGCCCGAACGGCAGCGTCGCGAGCAGCTCCGAAGGCGTCGTGAGCACGAGCGATATCAGCGAGGAGACCCACACGATTGATCTTGCCGAGGAAGCGACGGGCGCGGCGACCGTCACAGTCACTGCTCCGGGCTCTGGCGCAGGCGAGAAGGACCGATTGATTGCCAACGGAGGCGCCCCATTGAGCGGACGTGGCAGCGGATTGCAGTTCGAGGACAAGTCGGCTGGCGCCGGGGAGTACGAGCCGCTGAGCGGACGTGGAGACTCGATGGGCGGCATGTTCAACTACTTTGATGACGCGCTGACGACCCCGCTCAGCACGCGTTCCACTCGTCACGACGAAGAAGACGCGCTGCTCGCGAGCGCTGCCATGTATGGAAGCTCCAGCCAGCGCGGCTTGCGGCAGCTGCACCAGAACCAGCAGCAGTACCACTTCGGGCTGCCCGACAATGACGTGGGCTCTTCGTCGCTCCGCCGCAGCATGATGAACAAGCGCGGACAATCCATGATGGACATCGCGGCAGAACTGGAGAACGAGGAACTGAAGCGAAGTTCGAGCCATCAAGAGCCTGGTGAAGCCTCAATTCCCCCTGCGGCGACGACTGTAGCGATCTCTCGCATTGCACCGTCATCGCAGAAGCTGCGGACTGCGGCGTCGTCGACATACGGCGCAATGGACACCGCTCTGACCCCAATCAAGTCCCCGCAGCGCAGCTACCTGGAGGCGTCGATTTTCGACGAAGAGTTCATGGACGAGGACTTCGAGCAGGGAGCGTTCCTGGACGGCATCTATGAGCTCTTCCACATCCCCGTGTTCCTCCTCATCGTCATGGGGCTCACGACTATTTACTTCGTCGTCACGGGCGTGCAGTACTGGAGCACCATCTTCATGATCAAGTCGCTGCACGCGTCCAAGTACCTGGTGAACGCGCTCTTTGTGTTCGTTGCCGGCACCGGTCCGATCTTCGGCGTCTTCTTCGGCGGATGGCTCATCGACCGGTGCGGCGGATACATTGGCGTCGAGCAGCGTGCGAAGGCGCTCGGCATCTGCATGGTTCTGGGACTCACTGCGTTCGGTATCGGGGCGGGCGCCACGTACTTCCAGGACGTGTACATCACGGCGGGCTTCCTGTGGCTGCTGCTGTTCTTCGGCGGCTCGATCTTGCCAGCGTGCACAGGGATCTTCATCTCGGTGGTGCCAGCGGCGCATCGCGCGCTCGCGTCATCTTTCTCCGTCATGGTGTTCAACCTGTTCGGCTACTCGCTCTCCCCGTACTTGACCGGGCTCATCATGGACTGGGTCATCTCCAAGGAGGGCGAGAAGGGCGGCTACTTCGAGTTCTGCGACGAGGCCTGCGTGTACCGCATCGGCTTCCGCTTCTGCCTATGCTGGTCGGTCTGGTCCGTGCTGTGCATCGGCAGCGCGTGGCGGCTAGCAGCGCGGCAAGCGCGCGAGGCGCGCCAGATGATTGAGTTTTATTCGTCAAAGGAAGTATTGGAGTGCTGAGTCCGACCACCCGATCAACAGCGAAACTAGCGAGCAGACTCGTCCGGGAAGGCGAACGCGACGAAGACAACAACAAGCAGCCATTTACGTATTGAGTCACCGCCACGGACCTTTGACCGTGTGCGCGGATGCTCCAACCAATCTAGTCACCCGATCGAGACGACGAGGGACTGGCGAGGCGTGCCCTTCCAAGTAGACAGCGAGTAGACTCGCAGCGCGGTTCTCCCGTCCCCCTTCCTCCCTCGGCGCCACCCCGGGGACGAAGGAGACGCATGTGTAAATGTGAATACCACAATGAACCGCTGATCCGACTCACTCGAGGTTGATGCCATTGACCACAACGCTACGCGCTCTCACATGCCGAGGACGAGCCGGTCCATGGTGGCACCCTGGAACTTCTCGAGCGCGTCACACCACACCTGGATGGCGTCCTGGAACTTCTCCTCGGGCTTGCGGTCCAGCAGCACCAGCGTGTGGTTCACCTGGTCGATGCGCGCCTGAATCTTTTGGTCCAGCACGAGTGCCGACAACAGCGACTCGACCTCTTCGACCGAGATACCGTTCAGCTCGCGCGCGATGTAGCGCGTGTCCATCTTGCGGTACGGGCGAACGATCTTGAGCAGCACCTTGCTGCGGATGGTGCGCAGCAGCCGGTCGATGTGGTGCTTGATGAACGGGTCCGCCATGACGGCGTCCTGGTTGCGGCTCAGCACCTGCTCGAACGTCTTGATCTCGTCGTGCAGGAACGCGTCCGTGAGCTTCGTCATGGCCGCGATCTCCTTGTCCTTCTCGTACGGCTTTGCTTCCTGCGAGTCGAACACGTTCACCTGCGACTCGCTCAGCATGTTGGCCAGCACTAGGTACTTGAGGATCTGCAGGCGCCGCGCTTCCCCCGCCTCGTCATAGCTCTTGAAGCTGTCGAAGAAGTCGCTCCGGGCCTTGTCCCAGTCGCGCTGCTCAGTCATCAGCACACGCATGAGCGCTTCGTTGGCAGAGGGGAGACGCATGGATGCCGTTCTGTCATACCTGCATCATGTACATCTTGCCTCCGCACTCGCGGATGACGCCGATGATTTTCTGCGACCACAAGCACGCAGCACGAGTCAGCGCGGCGATAGACGAGGGGGATCGGAGAGTGGACAACGCTCCATGCTACGCACCGGGTGGGCAACGCCGGACTTGGTGCGCAGCGCTTTCTCGTAGATGGACGCGAGCTTCTTGTTGTCCTTCTGCGATGTGTACATTTGGATCTGGAGCGCGTACACCTCGAGAAGCTGTCCGGCCGACGCGATCAAGATCAACACCGTGAGACCTCTCACCGCCACTCCATCCCCCCAAGCTCAAACCTCCGGTCGAGAATCGCACCTGGCTGTTCTTCTTCACGCCGTCGTCACCGTCTTCATCCTCGCAAGACGACAACAAGTCCCTGATGATCTGTCACCCCGCCAACAATCGTGAGCACCCGTTCGCTCGCATGCAGCACCTCGTCAAGTCACACCGACCTTGTTGAGCCGCGCAAAGTCGCCGATCTCGTAGAGCAGGTTGCCCAGCTTGAGGTTTGTCTTGAACCAGAGGCGCTGGCATCACAACGCAGCCCGCATCAGCCCCCAAGGACTGCATCCCAACGTCAAACATCAACAGTCCGCACCTCGTTGCGCGCCTCCTTGAGCGTCTCCAGCGTCGTCTCGTAGAAGCGCTGCAGGATCTCCCAGTTCTGCCGCCCGGATACCATCACGACCATCACTACCTCAGCGCCATGGACCACCTCGCAGCGCAATTGCGACGCGGCACGACGCACCTTGCTGGTCGAGACAAAGTCGAGGATCGAGTTGATGCCCTTCTCGCCCACGTTGCGCGTGACGGCGGACCGCGTGTAGCCCAGCAGCTGCTCGTAGCGGCGCATGGCGTCCGCGTGCCGCTGCAGCTCGAACAGCAGCTTGACGATGCGCTTGAGCGCCTTGAAGCCCCAGTCCGAGTGCTCGGGCTCGAGCGCCAGCACCTGCTCGAGCGCGCTGAGCGCCGCGCGCCGGTCTGGCGGGTCGCCCTCCAGGTGCTGCTTGGCCACGTAGTACTGGTTTTCGATCTGCACGTGCAGGTCCGCCTCCCCGTCCTCCATGTCCTCGTCCTCATCGCTGTAGTCGAACTCGTACTCCTCCTCCTCGTCCGACATGGCCGTCGCCGCCGCCTTCTTCGATCCGATCTGCTCGCTTCTTCGAGGCTGATGACATGGTTGGGCTCATGTAAATCATACCGGTATTAAACCGGTATGAGAAGGGTAGATACCCGAGTATTCGGTATCAGCAGTACCATACCGATTATCAATCGGTACTTTATCGGCTTCAACTTGAAGTGGCAGCTGGT